>JAVKPL010001763.1:0-17149 GCA_032173675.1 Gastrolobium villosum
ATGGTTGGAACTGTAACTAAACCCAGGGTGTTGATTCCTATTCTTCCATGGTGGCACATACAGATTTCGCCCTTGGGTGTTAGGGTTCATCTGGTCATACCATACTCCATTAACTTCAGCTTGCTCTGTAGATACCCCATAATCATAATCATCTGTTACATGGCTATTCCCACAAATTGCACACACACAGTTAGTGTCCACAGAAGCAGCCTTTTGAGAGGATAGTTGCTTAGTGAGAGCATCCAACTGTTGCTGTTGCTCTTTCTGAGTCTGCATCTACTGATCATTCTTGGCTAGCAGAGCATCATACCCATCCAACTTAATGATTCATGTTCTTCTATCAGCCACTGGAGCATTGTCAAATTCCTGAGATGCCAAAGATTCAAATATGTCAAGGGCTTCCTGAGGAGTCTTGGTTGTCAATGACCCACCAAGAGTGGCATTCACCAATGTCCTAGTATTAGTAGTCATCCCTTGTAGAAAGATTGCTGCCTGATTCCACACTCCAATCCCATGTTGTGGACATTTCCTCAACAATGTCTTGAACCTTTCCCAGGCCTCATAGATGGACTCTGACTCCTTCTGCTTGAATCCTGTGATCTCATCCTTCAACTTTGCCCTCTTGGATGCTGAAAAGATTCTGGCCAAAAACATGGTCTGCAGGTCTTCCCAAGTAGTAATACTTCCTTGTGGCAGTGACTGTAGCCATCTCCTGGCATCATCCTTCAGTGAATAAGTAAATAGCCTCAACACAATGGCATCTCTGGTCACTCCATTGATTTTCACAGTGTCACTTGTAACACCCCGATACCGGACCGGTGTGTTATTAACAAATATGGTATTAAGCGCAGTTACAATCACAGAAATTGAGTTAATTAAATTACGGCAAACTTTTTTCCTTTTATTACTTCCTCATTTTAAACAATTAACTATTTCCGTAACTAATCAAAACAACTCCGAAATTGTAAATGCAAAACTCGCGGAAGCATAAACTTATTGACATTCACTAACTTTCTTATTACCCAATTAATTTAAAACTTATCTTTTGAATCTCATCTCTTGCCATGTTATAGCTCTCTTCATAAGCTACGCGTGGTTACAAACCGCACATAATTCGGAGCTCTGTAGACCAAGTTATGCCATTTGTTTTAGTCTAGAAAAACCATTATTTTTGAAAATTACACTGTGGTAATCGATTACCAGGGGGTGGTAATCGATTACCCAAAGTTTCAAAATAAGGCAGTAGCTCCATTTTGGCTCCCCTGTTCTCTGGTAATCGATTACCAAGCATTGGTAATCGATTACTGAACTAGGTAATCGATTACCAATGCTCTGGTAATCGATTACCAGGTTCACAGAAGCACAATTCTCGTCCCCTGTTGCATGGTAATCGATTACAAGTGGGTGGTAATCGATTACTATGCAGCAAAAGTGACAGATGACAACTTTTAAGGTACAAAATGAGTGGTGTAAACCATTCCTAACACCTTAATACTCCACATAAACCTTACACATACACTAATGTAGGCTCTAGGCCCCTCCATTATGCATTTTCTAATACCAATGTACCACTTTACTTCATTCACCAATTGTGTTGCCATTTACATATCATATAGCTCCTTTTACATCATAAGTGTTCAATGCCTCCAAATACAATATGTGTGGCCATGGACAAGTCCCATGCTCACCAAAATACCAATAGAAACTAAAAGGCATACATATACATCAAATTTAAAGGACTCAACATATAGTCATGAACATACAAAGGAATGGCATTTTCAACATGCACAAGTTCATGATCTAAATCCAAAACATTAACATCATGCAAAGTGTCTCCCAACCGAATCCTCTAACATGCTGTGCCTCCCATATGCACCTCATGCTCCATTCCTCCAGGCTCAACCTAACCTGAAATGATGTCCCCAAACGCGGGGTGAGATATACAAATATATCTCAGTAAACCAAGGGTCCTAGAGGCTTCTCCACCCCATGGCTCACTCGATGTGCAACAATAACATTATGTAAAAATGCATAACATACAATATCACAACAACTGGGCACAATCCAAGAACATCCACAACTGGATTACGTTCAAGGACCCCATCGTATAACTCCCGGAATCTTCCTGGTGCCTCTCCCATGGTTGAGACGACTCCATGGCAAAACCCAACTGGAACTCCTCATGAGCCCTATCCAGCGGAAGTCCCACAATTTGGATCGTCCTGGTACCGCTCCCAGAGTCGGCCCCACGGCAAAACCCGATCGAAATCCCCAGCGGAATATCCAGCGGACGTCCACGTTTGGATCATCCTGGTACCGCTCCCAGAGTCGGTCCCACGGCAAAACCCGACTGGAATCCCCAACGGAATTATCCAGCGGAAGTCCAAACCAACGCACATCTACTGGCCAGAGATCAAACAATTCACACACAACATGCTCCAAGCATGTCACACAATCAAGCAATAATGCATGAAAACACATAATCACACAATGTCCAATGACACAAAATCCAACCACAACCTTCCACTAGGTGTGGTGGAGCACACAAGGGACTAAACCCAAGTTCCAAAGGTTACCTCAACACCGAGCCAATGCTCCATATGTAAGCTTCAAGCTTAATCCGCTCCCATAGCGTCCAAGAGAGGCAACCTATATTGATCAACAACAATGATCCACCATCAATCACATATAGTCAATTATCTTCACAATAATGCTAACCAACATAACCACTTAAGCCTAAGGCTATTTTTCCATACCATTTTACTTCAATCTCTTTTATAGATCAATTTACCAAATACACCATGCATCACACATTCTTTCTTCTCATTCCACCATATCACACTATACCATCATCCATTTAAACATCATTTTCAATCATTCAACCTCAACTACACCATTTTTACATCATTCTTCCTTACTTTTCTTTATAATTCGAATTCTTCAAGAAGTATGCCCTAAGGCTTTTCAATTCAATTTAACACTTTCATTCATCATATAATCATATTAACACATCATGCAACAACCCTCCACACAACCTCACATAATTCAACATCACCATTACATGACCTTCAAATTTTCTAAGTTATAAAATCATCTTTTTCACCTAAAATTTTCATGGCATTTCTAGCTCCAACACATCATTCTAAGACATTATCATCTAATGCATATTTTCCATTTGAGCTCCCTAACCATACAAATCAAAAAAATCCCACTTAGGGCTCATAAATCAAATCCACAAATTAAGCTTCAAATGGTGAAGAAGCTTACCCAAACTCAAGGCATAAGGCTCCACCACAACATACCAAACCATTGGAGCTCCAAACCACTCCATGAACACAAATCTACAACACTTGGCCGCGGGTTTGGGGAGGATTTTTCTCAAAATGTGTTGGGTTTTATGGCTTAATAATACTACCAATGGCTTTAGAAGGTGATTTGCATCAAGTTTCAAGCCATAGATCACTTGATTTGGTTGAGAAATGAGCAAGTTACAAGAAAAGGAATTTTTGGAGCTTTTGGCCATGGAGGGGCTGCATCTCACGGGAAAAAGAAGGAGGGAAGAGAGAGAAAGTGTGAGGAAAATGTGACTTTCAAGTCACTTAAGTCATAGGTGGGTCCCACACGTGTTTTAACTTTAATTCATCACCTAATTCCGATCACAAATTCATAACCTACGTATTTTTCTGGTTCATTTCATATTTTTATTTCCTCAAAACAGTCGTAAAAATTTCACCCTTATCGGTACAATTATACTGCAGTATTTTTACACCGGGAAAATCAATATTCATCAAAATTTTCAAAACTTGCCTATCCCCTCAATTTTTCGTCCTGAATCCATATTCGGCATTATTTTTGTCATTTGAGATCCCCAACTCCATTTTTCATGCCTCGGTTTACGTTTTTGGCAATTTACCATTTTGCCCTTGGTACACATTTTGGCCCCAATTTCAGGATTTTCACTAATCCTTTCCTTTTAACCCACATTTTATCAAATAAATTCACCTTTGAATTTACGAGGTGTTATATTCACCCCACCTTTTTGGAATTTTGTCCGCAAAATCAACTATACACATATGTTAACTCAGGACACAGACGGAAAATCTCAGTCTCCCATCCCCAAGTAGCTTCATCAAGTGTGCGGGCTTCAAACTAAATACTTTACATTTCAATTCTTTGGCTTTCCAGCCACATTTCACAATGGCCCAGCATTTCAAAGGCCCAATGGGAGACTTCAAGTCCTCCCCAATTTCAATATTATCCGGTGACACCACATGTGAACAACCGGAGCGCACATCGCAGTTGCGCATTTTCTCTGCTTTACCAAGCCAATTTCTTTTCACAAGTCCGGCTACCTAGCATATATAGCCCATAATTTCTCTTGGCAGGTTTTCCTACCTAGTTAACATATCAATAACTATACCCATAGGGTAATATCACGCTTTGTTCAATCTGTGCCGCATAGGCAACTATCACTTTTTGTCGCATTACAGTCACAATTATCCTTATCTGATTTTTATTCCTACGGAGTATGTACTCTCGTCATCAATTTTTCCACATTTCTTATTCCACATTAACACTGTTATGGAATCTCAACAGCCCCTCAGTGCAATTCACCGAGTCTATCATCCAGTTCACACTCATTGCAAATTCCTCTTCTGAGGGAATAATCCCTACTTATGGCATTTAGCCACCGATTGTATATACATATACTTTTCTCATGTTTATAACTTACAGCGCGTAATTTAATTTCTGCACTTTATCTTAAAATAAACACCTTCTTTGTGCTCAACTGTCAATCTAACCTTACAGGTTTACCACTTTCACCAAAACACAATAGCGAATCTCTTTCTCAAGACATTTAACTGGTACCCAATGGACCACACATTACAATTTATACATTACATCGGCCATTTCAAAGCCTTCAACCACGAACCCACTCATGAATTTCCATATACTAGATCATACTTACAATTTCTACTAATCATCTCAAAACTTGACACATAGTTCATCATTGATTTCTCACATTAAAGGCAACATGCCTAAGATTTCCACTAACAATTTTCTTTAATTACCGTTCCATACTCATGTTATCAATTCTACATGTGTTTCATTCTATACACATCACCTTCATCATCATCTCATTCAACCAGTATGTATCATTCCAAGGTCACATATCATCTCTCTCTTATACCTGTCCCATCATATAGGGATTTTCAAAGCCTATTTATCATGCCATAAGGAACTAACTCCATCACTGTCATTACTTTCATAATTTCACTATCAGCAGGTATACAAGTCTCTTGGACTATTCAAAGTACTACTAGCACACTCCATCATATATCTTGGTACCTAGCCAAGAACAACATCAACATTATATATTTTCAACACATCTCTCACTATAAATTGCATATATACTACTCCATCAGTAACTCTACCACTAGGGAAGAGATATCAACCTTTTATCTCACCAAATACCACTCTATTTACCAGCTAATATCACACCTTCTTACTTGACTCCATCACAATTAATCACTTATTAAAAATCATTGGCCACTTTGGCCACCAATCTTAGCTTAACATCTCGCCATCACAAGCCTTCCCAGAAGACCTTGACTCAATCCATCAGTACTAATAAATTTCCCATTCCTTTCACATAGGGTGATAATCCAACGATTCATTTCACAATTTTCGTAAAACCGCAATTCCATGCTACCACACTTAGTATACGCACATGCACATCTCCGAGTGCTCACATTCATAATTCAAACTACCATCTCATGGCACCTCACATTTTTCATCCTATTTGACATATTACTGTTCACTTACAGTTATCCAAAACTCACCTCTTGCGTTCCTCACAAGATACAATCCTCTAATGCAATGGGTAAAAACATCCTTAGGTTTAACCCCTCGAGCTCTTGCGGTCCTAAGGGCCCCAGGTGCAATGCCCCACCAATCAGAGAATTTGTCCTTATAATTCACGCAAGAAGAGGTAACATGCCATCGGCTGTACTAGTAGTCCCACTAACACGAGGTACTACCTCACACCATATTACTTATACAAAATAATAATAATCTCCGGGAACATAATCCATACGGAGATAGCCATACACTCAGGGCATATAAGCCACACAGAGATAAACACATTCACATCACATCCGTATATAACGGCAAAAAGAGTTTTATATAGATACCTAATGGTATACTAGTTATATCTTACTTTCGCACCATCCACTATGGCTTTTCAAATATGGTTCTTTTCTCAATAGTCTACTCATTTAACTTGACTAGTCATTAGTCTTAGTCCATAACATAATCATCACCACATGATTCCAACATCTTTCTCATACTTCGGCACATAATTTTCAATTCTTAATAGTACCCATGCTCGGTACCGTTCTAGTCCGTTGTCCATCATGACTCATAGCAACTATGCTCAACACTATTGAAGATCCACTTCATTAAAACAACATCACTTTTTCTCTCAATATTTTACCATGACACCAAGAGTACCTTCACTTACTAGTCCATGCATGCAGCGCATCAAGACCACCAGATTAATCTCAATTTCGAGCGGTGCTCGCCTGGGACTTCCAAGAGCAACACCTCTTAGGATTCAATCCACAAGGGAAACCTAGGACAATCTTAATTTTCACACCTTTACCAACATGTTTGCTAAGGTATAACTTGCACACCGGGACTCCATCATGAATCCCCTACCAAATTGAGCGTCAAATGACACTCCAAAGAGACAATCTCTTCAAACACTTCCCATCATGGGGAATTTCACTTACATCATTCTTCTTTTACCAAAGAGTTTACTAATTCATTACAACACAGATATACATATAGGCAGCCCGGCCTTCACAAAACATATATATACATATATATACTAGCACTTAGCCATCACAGGATTATTATCCACATATAATTAGGCAACATCATCAACATTTCAATGCTACACAATATTATGGAAGCATATTAGTACAATTACTACACCACATTCAATTATATTTTCTCACCTCACATTTGTTTCTCTTATGACACATTTGTCAAGTCCCATCATCATTCTATTATGGACCATCATAGACTACAGTCCCATTTTTCAACATTGAAGTACCTACACATCATTTCCATAGTTCTTTTAAGGTACTCACAATCCTCAATCCAAATTTTGAAAATTCAAATTTTTTTTTCTACATCCAAACATCTTAATTCATCCAAGTGTATGCCCTCCTCAAGGGTCTTATAACCTTCTTATTTTACCATAAGGTATCCAAGCTTACATATAAGCACTCATATTCAAATTTTCACGAATTCATCGGGGTTCCAATCCCCCACCATGTCAAAGATATACCACTAATTCCACACATACTCAATTGTTCTCACTCCCCATACATTTAGGGAAGACTTACCAACATCATCATCGCAATATCAACTCAATAAATCATACTTACTAACCATAAGACCACACATTCAACTCTGGTAGCATTCCACCCAATATGGTTAAACATCTTATCTCGATTTATTCTCACTAAGTCCTCAATTACATCAAATTCACTTACTAACATATCTGTTCGTGGAGCAGTCAACACTGCACCCACCTCCACAGTCTAAGGACTGACATTGGTGCTCCAGGGTTGTCACGAAGGCATCTTATACTGACCACACATATAACACGAAGAAATGGGTTGATCAGGCCCAAACTAAGGGATCACATGTGCAGTACTCAATAAGAGTCTACGTACAACTATATAGCACTCACCACAATCACACAATCATCAGAGTTCCCTAAGAAACTGCTCTGATACCATAAATGTAACACCCCGATACCGGACCGGTGTGTTATTAACAAATATGGTATTAAGCGCGGTTACAATCACAGAAATTGAGTTAATTAAATTACGGCAAACTTTTTTCCTTTTATTACTTCCTCATTTTAAACAATTAACCATTTCCGTAACTAATCAAAATAACTCCGGAATTGTAAATGCAAAACTCGCGGAAGCATAAACTTATTGACATTCACTAACTTTCTTATTACCCAATTAATTTAAAACTTATCTTTTGAATCTCATCTCTTGCCATGTAATAGCTCTCTTCATAAGCTACGCGTGGTTACAAACCGCGCACAATTCGGAGCTCTGTAGACCAAGTTATGCCATTTGTTTTAGTCTAGAAAAACCATTATTTTTGAAAATTACACTGTGGTAATCGATTACCAGGGGGTGGTAATCGATTACCCAAAGTTCCAAAATGAGGCAGTAGCTCCATTTTGGCTCCCCTGTTCTCTAGTAATCGATTACCAAGCATTGGTAATCGATTACTGAACTAGGTAATCGATTACCAATGCTCTGGTAATCGATTACCAGGTTCACAGAAGCACAATTTTCGTCCTCTGTTGCATGGTAATCGATTACCAGTGCTTGGGTAATTGATTACTATGCAACAAAAGTGACAGATGACAGCTTTTAAGGTACAAAATGAGTGGTGTAAACCATTCCTAACACATTAATACTCCACATAAACCTTACACATACACTAATGTAGGCTCTAGGCCCCTCCATTATGCATTTCCTAATACCAATGTACCACTTTACCTCATTCACCAATTGTGTTGTCATTTACATATCATATGGCTCCTTTTACATCATAAGTGTTCAATACCTAGAAATACAATATGTGTGGCCATGGACAAGTCCCATGCTCACCAAAATACCAATAGAAACTAAAAGGCATACATATACATCAAATTTAAAGGACTCAACATATAGTCATGAACATACAAAGGAATGGCATTTTCAACATGCACAAGTTCATGATCTAAATCCAAAACATTAACATCATGCAAAGTGTCTCCCAACCGAATCCTCTAACATGCTGTGCCTCCCATATGCACCTCATGCTTCATTCCTCCAGGCTCAACCTAACCTGAAATGATGTCCCCAAACGCGGGGTGAGATTTACAAATATATCTCAGTAAACCAAGGGTCCTAGAGGCTTCTCCACCCCATGGCTCACTCAATGTGCAACAATAACATTATGTAAAAAAGCATAACATACAATATCACAACAACTGGGCACAATCCAAGAACATCCACAACTGGATTACGTTCAAGGACCCCATCGTATAACTCCCGGAATCTTCTTGGTGCCTCTCCCATGGTTGAGACGACTCCATGGCAAAACCCAACTGGAACTCCTCATGAGCCCTATCCAGCGGAAGTCCGACAATTTGGATCGTCCTGGTACCGCTCCCAGAGTCGGCCCCACGGCAAAACCCGACCGGAATCCCCAGCGGAATATCCAGCGGACGTCCACGTTTGGATCATCCTGGTACCGCTTCCAGAGTCGGTCCCACGGCAAAACCCGACTGGAATCCCCAACGGAATTATCCAGCGGAAGTCCAAACCAACACACATCTACTGGCCAGAGATCAAACAATTCACACACAACATGCTCCAAGCATGTCACACAATCAAGCAATAATGCATGAAAACACATAATCACACAATGTCCAATGACACAAAATCCAACCACAACCTTCCACTAGGTGTGGTGGAGCACACAAGGGACTAAGCCCAAGTTCCAAAGGTTACCTCAACACCGAGCCAATGCTCCATACGTAAGCTCCAAGCTTAATCCGCTCCCATAGCGTCCAAGAGAGGCAACCTATATTGATCAACAACAATGATCCACCATCAATCACATATAGTCAATTATCTTCACAATAATGCTAACCAACATAACCACTTAAGCCTAAGGCTATTTTTCCATACCATTTTACTTCAATCTCTTTTATAGATCAATTTACCAAATACACCATGCATCACACATTCTTTCTTCTCATTTCACCATATCACACTATACCATCATCCATTTAAACATCATTTTCAATCATTCAACCTCAACTACACCATTTTTCCTTACTTTTCTTTATAATTCGAATTCTTCAAGAAGTATGCCCCAAGGCTTTTCAATTCAATTTAACACTTTCATTCATCATATAATCATATTAGCACAATCTAGAATAGTGGATTTGATTCTTCCAAAATGATAAATATATTTTAAAAATATAAATTTATAATTTGCAATTAAAAATTAACATGAAATTATAATAAATACACACTTATACACAATAATTATTAATTTTTTATGTATAAATTATAATAAATACACACTTATACATGTATAATTATTATAAATTAATAATTTATAATATTAATTTATAAATATTTAAATTATATTCTTTAAATATTTTATTCTTTAAATGAATAATAAGATGAGTTTACAACATTCTTTAAATATTTTATTCTAAGATAACTGGAGAATAAATAATATTCATAAATTTTTATAAATTATATGTGTAAACTCATCTTATTATTCATTTAAAGAATAAAATATTAGATCGTATCACTCATTTAAAAAACTGAAGATAAATATTAAAAAGAATAAATCATAAAGATTTAAAGAAAAATTAAAAATTATTGAATATTATTTATTCACCAGTTATCTTCAAATAAAAATTACTTTTTTTACTATATAATCATTATAATTAACTTCAAATACTTTCATATTTATTTATTTATTAAATAAAGAAAAACACATATTTATTTCTGCACATATTTTAATTTTTCTAAACTGTTTGTTTAAAAGTTAATACAGGTGTAAAGGTATCAAAGCCCACAGAAGAGTGAGAGAAAACAAGAGAATTGAAAACAAAAAATTAAGAGAAAGAGGAAGTGATTCAGTGTATTGGTTTGAGTCTCAATATGCAATTCACAACAGAGAGAAGAATAAAAGTACCTTAAATAATTATAATAATTCAAAGAGTCTCGTCAATGTATATGAAGGGAGTAGTAATTAGTACCGACAATGTCCCTCACGAGATTTACAAATTGGATGGAAGTGGGTGACGTGAAGTGGAGTCCCGTCAGGCATATTGATGGGATTGAATCCGTCACATGACCCTGCATGTTTGACTGCTTTACTATGGTAAATTTTCTAAAATGTGCTTTGAACAGGATAATATTTTGCAAAATATTCTTATTAAGGTGCTTTCGCCTGCCGGATCTCCTTTAGGCTTGGTCCTTTAGACTTGACTTGGTCCTTTGGACTTGAAGGACCACGTTGATCCTGGTGCACCACAATTTTTGTTTGTTTGGTTGATTCGCAATATCCACACCCGATTTGAAACCTTTAATATTTGGTCTATTCTTGCATTTTAATTTTTTGGAATGTTTTGATTTTTGCAACATGCACACACGATTCCGTAGTAACATTTGAAATGATTAATGTTTGGTTTCGAGCTTGAGTTTTGGGTAGGATGTAAACAAATCAGGTCATACAAGGCTTTAGCCTAAATGGGTTAAAATTGTGTAAATATTTCAAGTTTGACTTGTTAGTTTTATACAAGTCAAATTATAGGCTTGGTCTGACTTATTTTTAAAAAATATAAGGTTTGATCTGGCTTGTCAAGCCTACCAAGCTATCAAAAATGACATATTTCACTTCGTAAAATACAGGTTACGATCATTTTGTTTCTTTTGTATGTTTAACTTGAAGGAATATTTATTTTTTTAAGGACACAATGTAAGAACCTGCACCGCTAATTAAGGAGATTAATTAAATAAACGTGATAATTAGAAAATAGTTCCATAATTGATCTTAATAATTATTATGAGGAACTAATAATTATTGTAAGTGGGTAATAATGATGAAAGTCATTTTTCGGGCGAAAAGCGCAGATACCGGTTCTGCTACCTGGTATAAATGCGTACCGGTGAAGTATCCCGGAAAATCATAATAAGTGCATGATAATTACTAGAATAATATGTAGGACTTGTAAAATGATTTTCAAGTCAAAATAATGAGAACTGATGCCAAAACTGATACTGGCTAAGGAAAAGCGCGTACCGGAAAGGTGCTCCGAAAAATAAAATAAAAATATGAAATATCGTAGAAAAATGAGTAGGTTAAGATTTCAAAGTTTGGGATTAGAATCTTTTGCGTAGCTATTAATGCTAATACTGTGTGTTCAAGTGTTAAGTGGCTATATATTCATTCTTTAAGGGCACACAACCCTAGAAAATATAAATCCTACGTGAAGGATTGGAGGCTGGTCAGCTGGTGCCTCTTTCTTGAGCTCTCTTCTTCATTTTTGAGACCAAGTAGCTATCTTCCTTGATTTTCTTCACATTTCCTTCTTGTAAACACTTGAGAGCAACCTTGTGAGGGTGGGAGTTGGTCATTGCTGCACTTCCAGCCGCTATTGGTAAAGGAGTGAGCTGAGTTTCTTTGTTTTGAAGGAAAGAGACTTTGTTCTCTTGTGGTGTGGCTTCAAGGAGATACCTTTGGTGAGAAAGACCCTTACTTGGATTACCATTTTCGTTTCTTGAAGAAGTCAAAACCTTGGAGTGGTCTTCTGAGCTCCAAGAGCACCTTTTTGTTGGTTGGTTGAGCTTTGGGTGAGTTACCTAACCTTTGATCATGAGTTTAATGGGTTAAAGTTGATGTCTTGGTATGTTAATAGGTTAAGCAAGTAACCAACGGGTATGTAAACCTAAAACAGATTAAAGATGCATGCTTTAACGTTTTTAAGTGTTAAAAGTTGGACCTTTGGTGGATGTTTTCACGAAATACAGAAACTGCATTCTGTCGTGAAATATTCGGATATGTGTTCAAGAAATATTCGGATATTGATATCCGGATATGGGGTTCTGTGATATCTGGATATGGGATATCCGGATATGCCCCCGACATATATCCGGATATTCTGGGATTTCGAAGAACAGTAGCTGCAATGTTCATACAGTAGGCTATTGGGGGTTTGTGGACCCTAGATTAAGGAAGTTGGACTTCTGTAATTAATGAACTAAGTCAGAATCATGTGATTAAGGGCTTATGGCTTTGTTGGAAGCCTTAAGACGTAAAACGTAATGGAAAGGCGTGGTCTTTAAGTTGTATGCTTGTGGTGCATATTAATGATATATTATTGGTCCATAACAGATTGTGATGCTGCTGTGTTTGTACTTTGAGAGTGGATGGACTCTTGGCTTGGATTGATTTCTTGCAAGGTAAGCTTTCGTGTCCTCGGTTTAGCCATGTTGTGGTTCCACCATGACCCATAGGGATATGGTTATATGCATGCTGTGTTACATGCTTTTGATGTTTTGAAAAATGTTGAGCTTTTATATGCAATGTGCTCTTATGATATGCATGTGGGTCCACCTATACGGTAAGCCTGAATATGTGACGCATAAACATGGAGAGGCTGTGAGTGAGGTGCAAGCGATGTTCCTTGTTCTACTATGTGGGTAATAGACGTATTCCTACATTTTCTCTGGCCAGTAGAATAGTGATAACTCATATGGCATGGATATCTGTTGCACTGCATACTTTTGGAATTTATACTGGAAATTACTGCTTTTAGAACTTATATTGCACATGTAAGTGAGCTTGGGGTGGAAGATCCTTGAGGACCCCTTGTCTTATTGAGATTTCTTGTTTAGAGATCTCACCCCACATTTGGGGACGCTTATTTCAGGTTCGGGTAACCCTGGGATTGAGACCTCGGGTGGCAGGAGGCCAGAGTTGAGTTAGATATTGCTGTATGTGTTGACATGCTGGATGTTGGATCCTGTTTACTGTTTTATGCTTTTAGCTTCAGATAGTACTATGGTGTTTGCTGTTGAGACTGTTCTTGGGCATTGTTACCTTATTTGGTGAGCATGGGGATTGTCCATGCCACATAGACTTGATTATGTCTTGTTTTCATTTAAAGTTGGATAATGTATCAGGATATTGTCTGGACTACGTGTTGTAGATCCGTAACTTTAGATATTCACTTTAATATCTATATATGAGGTATTCAGTTAGTTGTCTTGCAATTTACATACAGGCGTTGTTTTATGAAATTGATTAGGTAATCAACTTGACTAAGGTTAATGACGTCATAATTGAATTAAAGAAAAAGTTATTCCGCATTTTAACTAAGCGTGGCTTAATACGATAGTATGTTAACAAACCGGGTTAACACGGGCTGTTACACACAACAAACCAAAATATTAACATTTAACTATATTGCTAGAAATAAAAAAATGGGAAGGAAGTAGAATGCTTGATTACATTTTTTAAATAAATATATTCACTCTTTCATGTATTAAAAACCCACTCAACAAAAATGATAATCCTAATGATTACAAAGCTAAAAATTAAAGACAATAAATTATTCAACAAAATTATCAAAATTTTACAAAGAGATTGAGATTTTGTTGATTTTTTTTTGTTTTATCCACACCACCAAAATAATTAGAACTGCGATTCATATGACTTGATCGATTAAGGCACCTTCATTGATAGCATGTGATGTTTGAGTCATCTTGCATAGGAAATAAATTACATTATTTTCGAGAGTCTCATCTAGTGACTTTCCTTCGGACATGGTTACAAAAAGATTGGGAAGTTAGACTAGTTCATGCATACAGAGAGACTAATGCATGTGCGGATTGGTTGTCTAAATACCCTTTAGATCATCATTTAGATACCAATTTGTGTATTTTTCGTTGTCCACCTGCTGGTGTTTAGCCGTTGTATTTGGCTGATTTTTCTTCTGTTTGTTGGATGCGTAGATTTGCTGTGAGTTGATCTCTGCGGGTGTTTATTACCTTGCAGACTACCCAAAAAAAAAATCACATTATATTCATATTAATATCTAATTAAAAAATCATCCAATTGTAAAACAATTTAAATTATGCCTTTTGTTTTTTCTTTAAATTATACTTATTACGTACCAATCTCCACTGCAAATTAATGCTTTAATGGTCTCTTAAGCTAGATTAGCACAATAAGCATCAATAATATGATATTATATATTAAAAATAAAATAAAATATCATTTATTAAAAAGTACTAGCCAGGCTTGGAGGCCAAGCCTGCTAAAATTGGCTTGTGGTTTGATTTCTAGAAAAATCCTTTTGATGAGCTCAGGCATGCACAATTTTAAAAATAGGTCAAGCTAAGTCAAACCAAAGGAAGGCCAAGCTATAGGCCCATGACAAGTTGTCTGACCCATTTATATAACACTCACTAGCAAGTTAGGTTAAACAAGGAATCAAGCAAGTATTATGGAAATTAAATATGTGTTCAAGAGTATTGTGGCAAGCTAATCATGTGATCAATATGATTATGAATATAAGGATACAATTCATGCCTAACAAGACAATCAGACCTAAGTAGAAGTATTAGTTATGTTGGGAGACATAGGTGTCAATTTGATGAAAGACAAGGTTATTTTGGTAAATTGCCAGAAATAGGACTAAACTAAATTATTTTCTGTCTAGTTAAATTGTATGATAAATTTTATGGGTTATATGTGCATTTAATTTAAATAGATTATGTGTAGAAAGATTAAAAGAATTAAGTCAAATGTCATGAAATTAGAACCAATAGGAATTTAACTAAATGTTATAAGTCAAAACTTGTTAACTAAGCCTAATTCCATGTCAAAGTTTATTGTCTTGCTTTCTTTTCTCAATCCTAGATATGATTCCTTTCCTTTCTTGTTTGTTGGTCTAAATTTTATGTGTGTGAAGTGTAAAGCTCCAACCATATAAAAATTGAGCTAAGCTAAGCATTAAAAAAGTCAAAGTTTGTGTGCTAGTTGTTTTTTTATGTATCAAGGTCCGTTTTCCTCCTTTTTAAAGACACAAAATCTGCGTTTCTTCTTTCCTCAAAACCGTGGCCTTCATAGAAGAAATGGGGAAGCTTGGTTCACTTGGTTTTAGCCATTAAAATCCACAATTTCTTTGAGAGAAAATGATCCTTGAGACTTTGTGATCATAACCATCCAATTCTGTCTTCCTATTAAGTTGTATTTGATGAGTTCTTTCTCTTCATACTCTTTGACCTACATGCTGTCTTCTTGAAGAAATGAATGGTTTTCATGTCCTTTAGATGGATAAGTGATCAATAGGTTTTGGAGAAGCCATATAAGGTATAAAACCTATCTTTGGTTGGTTGTTTCCTTCAATTTTCAGTTTAGGTCTTATGTATATAAAGCTAACTTTGATGGATTTTTGTCATGTTTATATGTAGTGGTTTGAAGTCTAATTGATAGGGTTTAATTTGTATCCTATAATGGTTGTTGTTGAAATATAACCAATTGGATGGTTGAAAATCAAAGATGGAATGACCTAAAAATGTAACATATGCATAAGATAAATACGGTTTAAATATGTATACTGTAAGAACCGCACCGTTAATTAAGAAAATTAATTAATTAAATATGAGAATTAGGAGATAATTCCATAATCGGCCCTAATAATTATTATGGGGCTTTAATAATTATAGTAAGTGAGTAATAATATTGAAAGTCGCTTTTGTGGCGAAAAGTGCAGATACCGGCTTTGTTACCCGGTATAAATGCGTACCGGTGAAGTATCCCAAAAAATTATAATAAGTTCATGAATATTCCTAGAAAAATATATATAGGACTAGTAAAACAAGTTTCAAGTTGAAATAATGAGAACTGGTGTCAGAACTGACTGGCTATGGAAAAGTGCATATCGGAAAGGTGCTTCAAAAAATAAAATAAAAATATGATAAATCCTAGAAAAATGGCTAGGTTCAGAATCCAAAGTTTGAGATTAAAATGATAAGCATAGCTATTAGTGCTAATACAGTGTGGTTAGAGTTAATGAGACTATAAATAACCTTTGGCACAAAGACCTAGTTAATTCCCTTTGTTCCTATGTAGAGTTTTCTTACTTTCATGGCTGCCATGAGCTCCTTGTGTTGTTCTTGCCACTCTTCTCTCAAAAACCCAACCTTCTTCATCATTCCTTCTTATTTGAGTTAGCCAACCTTGCTACAACTTGAAAGTGGTCACTTGGAGGCTGAAAGGTCCTTGCTTGGGTGTGTTGTAGTTGCTGACTTTGGTGTGTGGGAGCTGTCTTTGAGTTTGGGTGGTGTGGGAGTCATTCCTTTGTTTATGGGGAGCTCAAAGTGGTAACCTTGGTGAAGAAAAACCAAGTCTTGTGTGCCATTTTCGTGTCCTTGTGTAGTCTGAACCTTGAGGCTAGTGCAGAAGCCCCCAAGAGCACCATTTGAGCAATACTAGAGTCTAACCAAGTAAGATGAACATAACATAA
>JAVKPL010001764.1:0-16974 GCA_032173675.1 Gastrolobium villosum
TTTATGGATGCTGTGTTACATGCTTTATTATTTTGGAAATGTTGTTGAGCTATTTATATGCAATGAGCTTTTTATGATGCATGTGGTGTCCACCTAGACGGCAATCCTGAGTATGTAGTACATACAAGATGGAGAAGCATGTGGGTGAGGTGCAGGTAGTATCCATGTACTCATGTAGGCATAGACGTATTCCTACATTTCTCTGGCCAGTAGATTTGAAAGCACACATGACATGATTAATTGCTGCATCACATGATTTTAGAACTTATACTGTAATACTGTTTTTGAACTTATATTACACATGTAAGTGAGCTTGGGGTGGAGACTCCATGAGGACCCCTTGTCTTACTGAGATTTCTTGTTAGAGATCTCACCCCACGTTTGGGGACGCTTATTTCAGGATCAGGTAATGTTGAGGGCTCAGGTGGCAGGAGGCCAGAGCTGAGTTGATATTTATGACATGCTGACATGCTGGTTGTGGATTGCTGTTTATTTGACTACTGTTATGTTTTCTGCGTTATTTATGTTAAGTTTATGTTATGACTGATATTGGGCATTGTTGCCTTATTTGGTGAGCATGGGGTTTGTCCATGCCACATGGTTTGATTATGTCTTTTAATTCGCCGTTGTAATTAATGTATCAGGATTTTGACCCAGGCTGCATATTGTAGTCCTGTGGTTCTAGATACACACCTTATATTTATGTACGAGGTATTCAGTTAGTTGTCTTGCAATTTACATACAGGCAGTATTTTTATGAAAATGATTAAGTAATCAAGTTGGTTAAGTTAATGACGTCATAATTGAATTAAAGAAAAAGTTATTCCGCATTTTAATTAAGCGTGGCTTAATACGATAGTGTGTTAACAATCCGGGTTAACACGGGCTGTTACATTTTATGGTATCAGAACACTTTCTAGGGAAAAGCCTGTATGTATTGCAATAACTTAGGATGTGTCGTTGCGTGTCTACTTTGCGTTCTCTCTGACTGGTGTGCGTTACGATAATGCACATGTGACCACATGGCGTGGGCCTGATCAACTCATTCTTTGTGTAACTTGTGCAGAGTCATGGTGCCACCAAGGAGGAACACGAGCACAAGCGAGGATCAGACGGATCCTGTCCTGGCTGCATTAGCTGAGATGCAGGCGGCCCGACTAGCCGACCAGGAAGCCACGAGGCTGGCGAACCGGGCGATGCTGGACGCTATTCGAGATGCGAACTGGCAAACCACGGCAGAGGTTCTGGAGGAGAACCGGATGGCCAACATGACTATGATGAGGGTCATGTTGGAGGAGTTGAGGGCTGGTCCTGCTGCGGGCCAGGGTCCTCCACCACCTCCACCGCCGCCACCGCCTCCACCTCCGCCAAGTCAACAGGAGGACACCCAGAGCCAGATGGGTGAGGGTAGTCACTTGACGGGGGCTATGCAGACTATCCCCGTACTCGCTGAGGATCGTGACGAGATCGATCGCCGGCTGAATGCTTTCCGCAAGCATAAGCCACCTACCTTCGACGGATCTTATGATCCCATTGCTGCTGCCAGATGGCTACAGGCGCTGGACAAGATTTTCCGGATCATGCAGTGCACCGATCCACAGAAGCTGTTGTTCGCCACGTACATGCTGGAGGGCGAGGCCCATGAGTGGTGGACCAACCTTTCTCAGGTCTACGAGATGCAGGGCCATGTGATGACGTGGCCATTCTTCGAGGAGAGCTTCTTGGGCCAGTACTTTCCTTACGACTCTCAGGAGAGGAAGCAGGGAGAGTTTGACCGATTGGTGCAGGGCTCGTTGTCTGTCGACGAGTATCTGGCCAAGTTTAATGAACTGGTCAAGTTCTCTCATTTCCGCATGGCAAGACCGACTCCCATTTTTCTGGCGGCCAAGTTCCGGAGGGGACTTAATGAGGATATTGCTGGACATCTCGCTGGTTCTGCTTCGAGAGACTTCGGAGCGTTGGTGCAGCAGTGCCGCGACATCGAGGACTACTGCCGTGCGAGTCAGGCCAAGAGGGCCAAGGTTGAGGTGCCGCAGAGCGCTGGTGGTTCTACTCCCTGGAAGAACAAGAATTTTGCCAACAAGGGCAAGGGCAAACCGTTGGCGACTAAGCAAGCGCCAAATCAGTTCAGAAAGACTGCTGCTCAGGGGAACACAGCTAGACCTCCTGCTCCCAGATGTTCGGGATGCGGGAAGTCGCACTTTGGGCCGTGCTCTACCGGTCAGCTAATATGTTTCCAGTGTGGCAAGGAGGGCACTACTCTAGAAACTGCCCGACGGCGAGAGTTGCGGCAGTGCAGGCTGTGCCGTTGCAGATGGTTCCTACTGGGACACCAGCAGTGCCACCTACCACGGGGCGTGTGTATACGTTGGATCGTCAGCAGTCGGACAGAGCTCCGAACCTGGTCAGAGGTACTGTTACCATTGGTGGATCAACTATTGATGTATTGTTTGATTCCGGGGCAACGCACTCTTTTGTTGCTACCCCTATTGCTGTGGGGCTTGAGTTGCCCAGTGATGTGCTTTCTCCACCGATGCGGGTGACCACCGCCACCGGAGAAAAATGTTTGACCTCCACTGTTCATCGCGATGTAGCGTTTTAGTGGGATGACCGTGATTTCTCGGTAGATCTGATAGGATTACCGATGGCCAACCTTTAGATTATTTTGGGCATGGATTGGTTGTCCAGAAATTGTGCAATGATTGATTGCTGTGCCAAGAAAGTGATGATGTCTCCGGGTGGATCCACAGCCAGTTCCTCACCGTTCATTTCTATCCTGCAGGCGAGGAGGGCCTTGAGAGCAGGGGCATTTGGCTATGTCATGTTGGGAGGTTTGGTGAGTGGGACACAGGAGGATCTCACTGGCATTCCTGTGGTGAAGGAATTCCTCGAGGTGTTTCCTGAGGAGATTCCTGAGTTTCCACCACAGAGGGAGATAGAGTTCTCCATTGATTTATTGCCTGGTGTGGGGCCTATCTCATTGGCTTCATACCGGATGTCGCCACCAGAGTTGGCGGAGCTGAAGAAGCATATTGAGGAGCTTTCAGCGAAAGACTTTATTCGGCCGAGTGTGTCTCCCTGGGGAGCACCGGTCATATTTGTGAAAAAGAAAGATCGGACCATGCGGTTGTGCACCGACTACAGACAGTTGAACAAGGTGACAATCAAGAACAAGTACCCTCTTCCACGCATAGATGATTTGCTGGATCAGCTCAGGGGTGCTTGTGTGTATTCAAAGATCGATCTCCGGTCCGGTTACCATCAGATACGAGTAAAGCCGGAGGATGTCCCAAAGACAGCGTTTCGCTCGAGGTACGGGCACTACGAGTACTTGGTGATCCCGTTTGGACTCACCAATGCACCCGCAGTGTTCATGGACTACATGAACAGAATTTTCCAGCCGTACCTGGATCAGTTTGTGATCGTCTTCATTGACGACATCTTGATTTACTCCAAGACGGAGGAGGAGCATACTGAGCACTTGAAGATCGTGTTGCAAGTGCTAAAAGAGAAAAAGTTATATGCTAAGCCGTCAAAATGTGAGTTTTGGCTCAAGGCGGTGAAATTTCTGGGTCATGTGATTTCTGCTAATGGAGTTGCAGTTGATCCTAACAAGATTGAGGCCGTGATGGATTGGGAGAGGCCCAAGACGGTTACAGAAGTGAGAAGCTTCTTGGGTTTGGCAGGTTACTATCGGAGGTTCATAGAAGGATTCTCCAAGATGGTGCTACCGATGACTCGCCTTACCCGAAAGGAGACTCCATTCGTGTGGACACATGAGTGTGAGGAGTGTTTCCAGGAGTTGAAGGAGAGACTGACTACTGCTCCAGTGTTAGTTCTTCCTGATCCTGCGGAACAGTTCGAGTTATACTGTGATGCCTCTGGAAAGGGGTTAGGCTGTGTACTGATGCAGAAAGGTAAAGCGGTTGCTTACGCTTCAAGACAGTTGAAACCTCATGAGGAGAATTACCCGACTCATGATTTGGAGCTGGCTGCGATCGTGTTTGCTTTCAAGATTTGGAGGCATTATCTGTTCGGTATGCAGTTTGTGGTGTTCAGTGACCACAAGAGCTTGAAGTATCTGTTTGACCAGAAAGAGTTGAACATGAGGCAGAGAAGATGGATGGAATTCCTGAAGGATTACGACTTTGAGCTGAAGTACCATCCTGGTAAAGCCAATGTGGTAGCCGATGCTTTAAGCCGGAAATCCGGGAGTTTGCATAGTACGTTACTTTGTAACTTTGATGTGGTTGCGAAGTTTCGGAAGTTGGCAGTGACCACTCCGTGCGAGAGTGCACTTTTCGAGTTGGAGACAGCAAACGTTGTGAACGAGCTGTTGGAAAAGATCAAAGAGGCGCAAGTTCAGAGAGAGTGCCTGGACTATGTGAAAAACCAAGACGGTGTGACTTGGAATGAGGATGGACTTCTGATGTTTCAGCAGAGGATTGTGGTTCCTCGAGGTCCGTTGACTGATGAGGTTATGGCAGAAGGCCATAAGGGCCAGTTTTCTATCCATCCTGGTGCTACCAAGATGTATCAAGATCTAAAGAAGAGCTTCTGGTGGCCGGGCATGAAGAAGGATGTTGCTGTTTTCGTGTCCAAGTGTTTGATCTGTCAGAAAGTGAAGATAGAGCACCAGAAGCCGTCTGGTAAACTTCAACCTCTTGAGATTCCAGAGTGGAAATGGGAGAGCATTTCCATGGACTTCGTTGTGGGTTTACCTAAAACTCAGGCTGGTTGTGACTCTATTTGGGTCATAGTGGACAGATTGACCAAGTCTGCCCATTTTCTTCCAGTGAAGGTGAGCTTCACTACAGAGCAGCTGGCCAAACTATACGTCCGCGAAATTGTGAGGCTTCACGGGGTGCCCGAGAGTATCATCAGTGATAGGGACCCGAAGTTCACATCTCGGTTCTGGGAGGCGCTGCAGGAGGCTTTTGGTACGCAGTTGAGATTGAGTACCGCCTATCACCCTCAGACTGACGGACAGACTGAGCGGACCATCCAGACATTGGAGGACATGTTGAGAGCTTGCACGTTGGAGCAGGGTTCTGCATGGGATAGGTACCTTCCGTTGGTTGAATTCTCGTACAACAACAGTTTTCATGCTAGTCTGGGCATGGCACCCTACGAGGCGCTGTATGGTAGGAGGTGTCGGACTCCTACCTGCTGGTCTGAGGTTTGAGATAAGGAGCTATTCGGCTTGGACTTTGTCCAAGATACTACCCTACATATCCAGATGATCAGGGAAAAGTTGAAGCAGGCGCAGAATCGCCAGAAAAGCTACTACGATGTCAAGCATCGACCACTGGAGTTCAGTGAGGATGAGCACGTGTTTGTGAAACTTTCACCTGTCACCGGTGTTGGACGGGCACTGTTGCGAACTCGGCAAGTATACCGATCGTTCCAAGTAATAAAAGTGATAAGTAAGTATCGTCTCCACAGGGATTGTAGACCAAGTACTATAATAACCAGTCCCCTTAAGTTGAACAAATCAAGAGAGGTGACAATTGTTGTTGATTTAAACAAAAAATAAATGAAAAAGTAAATTGCGTATTTTTGGGTTTTTCTTGAGAAAGAGATGAAGAGAGATTGAATTATAAGAGATGTAAAAAAAATGAATTGAGAAAATATTGCAGTAAGAGGACAAACACCTTTCTGATCCCCACCTTGTAATCTGAATCAACGTTTACATTCGATTTACCCATTGATCAAACGATTCACCATCTTTTATTTGATTGGTTAAGCCCTAATCCCTTAGTGATCTTAACCTTATTAACCCTATTAGAACCCTAATCCCTTAGTAATTCCTTTTTAGGTTAAACGTATAACTCGATGAATCTTTCACGTTTGCGGTTCATGTAGCCTATCCCTAGTGCATACATGAACAGTTACTTTCCTTCTTGTCAGGAATTAGGATCCCAATATCCCTATTGCGAACCCTAACCCTCGCAATCCCATTAGAATGATCAGATCTAAAAGAATTATAGATGAAGAGCAAAGGAAAATAAATGCAATTAGATAAATAAACATAAACCTGATCCAAATTACAAGGGGTTCACATCAAGGGTTGTGACCCTTACCACAATAAAAGTAGATCTAGCCAACCATAGTCATTACTGATCTACAAAAATAAAACATAAAACAAAAAGAAAAAGAAGAAGAACTAGAAGAACACGAAGAACATGAAGAACACAAAGAACTTCGAAGAACTCGAAGAACTCCGAATTCTCCTCTGAAGAAATCTGAATTGTGAGGAGTGGAGTGTAGCGTTTCTGAATGTGTGGAGGGGACCCCTTCAAATAGCAGCCAATTAGGGTTTCCGTGCAGATTACGAAAATATCCCTCTGATAACGTTAGGATTAAATCACACTTATTACATAACGGAAGAGTTAAATTACACTTTATTACAAAAACGTATAACGGAAATATTAATTTAAATCAGATTTGAATTCAGATTTTGAATTCAAATTCTGAATTCAATAGTGGTGCGATCCTCTGGCGCCTTGTTCGATCTCTCGCGTGGTCTTCCCTTCTTTGTTTTTCAAATTTTGAATTTCTTCACCTCTTAACCTATAAAAATATAGAAAAATCAGTGAAAGTGTGTCTGAACATGGATTGTTAATAATTCATTAAAAATAATAACCTTTATTACTGAATTACTGTCAAATCCTTATTCTTTTTACTCTGAAATATCTATATGATGAAGGCATATCAGGCACTCGGCGTGAGGAAGTTGAGCCCGCGATTCATTGGGCCCTACCAGATCCTTGGTAGAGTAGGACCAGTTGCCTATCGACTTGTCTTACCTCCGAACCTAGCCAACATCCACGACGTGTTTCACGTGTCTCAGCTTCGAAAGTACATAGCAGACCCTTCGCACGTGGTGCAGCCGGATGATGTGGAGGTTCGGGAGAACCTAAAGACTCCCGTCGGACCATTCAAGATTCTCGATCGAGGCGAGAAACAGCTTCGAAGCAAGATCATTCCGATGGTCAAGGTGCAATGGTCAGGAAGAACTCCTGAGGAGTGTACCTGGGAGCGAGAGGATGAGCTTCTCCGACAGTATCCCGACTTTCGAGACAGGTATGTTTCTGATTTTGAGGACAAAATCCTTAAAAAGGTGGGGTGAATGTAAGAACCCGCACCGCTAATTAAGGTAATTAGTAAGTTAATTATGATAATTAGGAAATAATTCCATGATTGACCCTAATAATTATTAATGGGCTTAGATAATTATATTGAGTGAGTAAAAATGCTGAAAGTCGCTTTTCGGAAGAAAAGCGCAGATACCGGTTCTGCTACTCGGTATAAATGCGTACCGGAAAAGTATCCCGGAAAATTATAACGAATGCATGATAATTACTAGAATATTATGTAGGACTTGTAAAACAAGTTTCAAGTCAAAATGACGTAATCTGATGCCAGAACTGATACTGGCTATGGAAAAGCGCGTACCGGAAAGGTGCTCCGAAAAATAAAATAAAAATATGAAAAATCTTAGAAAAATGTCTAGGTCTAGAATCCGAAGTTTGAGATCAAGATCTTTTACTTTGCGATTAAGGCTAATACTGTGCGATTAGTGGCTTGTGCCTATAAATAGACACATTATGAGGGCACAAAACCCTAGGAACACACACCAAACGTGGAGGCTGCAGCTGAGAGTGGAAAACACTGTTCCATTGACTCTCCTTCACCCTTTGAGTTTCCTTTGCTCTTCTTCTTCTTCTTTTGGCCTAGATTATCACCTTTCATGCTTGTTTAAACACTTGTGAGGGTGAGAGTGAGCCTTGAGACTTCATTGTTGGTCTCATTCTGAGTTGAGAAAGCTGTGTGTGTGTAGTTAGTGAGCATGAGTTTGGAGCTTTAGTGATGGCTACCTTGTGGTAGTCATTGTGAGCTTCAAAGTGCCTTCTTGTGGTGCAAGAACCCATCTTGAAGTGCCATTTTCGTGCTCCTACTTAGGCTGAGTTTGAGGAACCTTGGGAGAGCTCCAAGAGCACAACTTGCCTCTGTTTTGAGCTTTGGTAAGTTACCTCACCATGATCATGAGTTTATCTTGCTTAAAGTTGGTGTCTTGGCATGTAAAAAGTTAAAATGAAGTAACCAACACCTAAATGAACTTGTATAAGCTTAAAGATGCATGCTTTAACGTGTACATGTGTTAAAAATTGGATCTTTGGGATGGATATTCACGAAATGCAGAAACTGCATTCTGTCGTGAGATATCCGGATATTTGTCGAACAGATATCCGGATATCAGTATCCGGATATGGTATCCGGATATTGATATCCGGATATGGGATCTGGGTATCCGAATATGACATATCCAGATATGTCCAGTGTGATATCCGGATATGGCATATCCGGATATGCCCCTTCTGATATCCGGATATCCTGGGTTCTGCGCAGACAGTAGCTGTACTGTATGAACAGTAAGCTATTGGGTGTGTGTGGACCCTAGTTTAAGGAAGTTGAACTTCTGTAATAAATGGACTAAGTCAGAATCATATGATTAAGGGCTTATGGCTTTGTTGGAAGCCTTAAGACGTAAAACGTAAAGGAAAGGCGTAGTCTTTAAGTTGTATGCTTGTGATGCATTAATATTGACTTGTTAATGGTCCATATCAGATTGTGATACTGCTGTTTGTGGACTTGTGAGTGGTTGGACTCTTGGCTTGGATAGCTAGCTTGCAAGGTAAGCTTTCGTGTCCTCGGTTTAGCCATTTTGATGTTCCACCATGTCCCATGGGGATGGGTTTATGCATGCTGTGTTACATGCTTTATTATTTTGGAAATGCTGTTGAGCTATTTATATGCAATGAGCTTTTTATGATGCATGTGGTGTCCACCTAGACGGCAATCCTGAGTATGTAGTACATACAAGATGGAGAAGCATGTGGGTGAGGTGCAGGTAGTATCCATGTACTCATGTAGGCATAGACGTATTCCTACATTTCTCTGGCCAGTAGATTTGAAAGCACACATGACATGATTAATTGCTGCATCGCATGATTTTAGAACTTATACTGTAATACTGTTTTTGAACTTATATTACACATGTAAGTGAGCTTGGGGTGGAGACTCCTTGAGGACCCCTTGTCTTACTGAGATTTCTTGTTAGAGATCTCACCCCACGTTTGGGGACGCTTATTTCAGGATTAGGTAATGTTGAGGGCTCAGGTGGCAGGAGGCCAGAGCTGAGTTGATATTTATGACATGCTGACGTGCTGGTTGTGGATTGCTGTTTATTTGACTGCTGTTATGTTTTCTGCGTTATTTATGTTAAGTTTATGTTATGACTGATATTGGGCATTGTTGCCTTATTTGATGAGCATGGGGTTTGTCCATGCCACATGGTTTGATTATGTCTTTTAATTCGCCGTTGTAATTAATGTATCAGGATTTTGACCCAGGCTGCATATTGTAGTCCCGCGGTTCTAGATACACACCTTATATTTATGTACGAGGTATTCAGTTAGTTGTCTTGCAATTTACATACAGGCAGTATTTTTATGAAAATGATTAAGTAATCAAGTTGGTTAAGTTAATGACGTCATAATTGAATTAAAGAAAAAGTTATTCCGCATTTTAATTAAGCGTGGCTTAATACGATAGTCTGTTAACAATCCGGGTTAACACGGGCTGTTACAGAATTCAATTGTGTAGGTATTTCTGATGACATATGTGTCAGCATCTCTGATGACGACTGTGTAGGCATCTCTGATGACATCTGTGAGGGCATCTGTGTAGGAAACCACTGAATAGGATTAAAGGCCATAGTAGGCCACATGGGTGGTCTATAAACACCACCGCCACGTGGACCAGGGACTGGGATCTCATATGACTGATGCTCAATGCGCGGACGTCGACGACAAATCCCCCTTCCCTCCTTCGCATGAGGCGGTACATCTAACTCGGGATCAGGTACACTAACTAAGTGACCTGATGGTGCACTTGGGCCCGGCTCCGCAACACGACCGAACTCGCTAAAAGCACGTAGTGACTGGTCACAAACCTCTTGAACCTGGTCATCATCCCTCTGAGCACGCATCTCTGGTGACATCTGCCACCATATCCACTCAACACTGTCAACCTGTGACAAGAAATTCCCAAATTAATGATAATGAAAGAATGATAACACAAAAATAATTAAAATCAGGAAAAATGTGTGGATGACAGAGAAACGAACAGTACGTACAATATGACCAATCTTTGCGACCTGCCTCGTCATGAAGCGTCTAGTGTGTGTGAAGTACCAGGTCATATACTCGGAGTTCGGGGACATTATCCCTTGCCAGACATCTGTACTCTGAATGCGTTCATGCCTAGTGTTCCACAATTGTATATGTGGGGCCATCTTTGCTTCCCAATTCTCAGTCATTTTACCCCGTAAGGTAAGATCATGTGCACCACGCAATTGACCTGCAGGTCCTGGGATGTGTTGTTGCATTCCAAATTGCCTCATACATCGATCAGGCTGATGCATCTCTACAATGTGGAATGCTAGTATAGGTGTAACGGCCCTCCACATGTTCTGCATTTGAGGATCTGCGCTTAGAAACTCGTACCCAGCGTCCTTATAAGGCTCCCACACAACCTATAAGAAGCATATATTAGTTGACCACATACAACTTATTACTTTAATGTACACAACAAGCAATGTCCTTTCAAACTTCTTACATTATTTCTTCCCATCTGATCAAGCTCAATGCGATAATCTTTCAGCTGAAATTGGCGTCTCCGCAAGACGACATTATTAAACCTACAAAATATAATACAAAAAATAATACAAGTAAAATAAGGGAAACCATACAAAGCATTTACAATCTCAAAGCACAATGAATGTTTTTGTATACCGTCGTCCATAGTGATCAGTTGGTTCACTAGGTAATGGGATGGGTGGTGCTATGGTAGGAAATCTGCTCCATGCCCAAATCTGTAACAACAAGGTACATCCCCCCATATCTTTTGCCCCCGAAGATGTGGCCTGACATAGCTCACGAAAAAAGTATAGCGAGAACAGCAGACCCCAGCTGTATGTACGAGTATGCTCAAAGTCCCTAGCTAAGAATTGAATGTATCGACAAGGCACTACTGAACTGGACTTGTCACACATCAGAAATCCTCCGAACAGACGCATCAGATAAGCACGAGTGTACCTTATCTGACCCTCGTGAGTAGCTGAATGGTCGGCCCAATTACCCCAATGATGGGTCAACCAACTCATCTTAAGATTCCCTCCGTCCAAATCCTGTTCGAGTGGAGACATTCCCATGTACTGCTGAATAACCTCCTGCCAGTTCCCATGCGTATACCCAGAAACAACTCGACCCTCAGTTGCTAACCCCAAGATGGCCTCAACATCCTGTAAAGTAACAGTCATTTCTCCTA
This sequence comes from Gastrolobium villosum, assembly GCA_032173675.1. Lineage (NCBI taxonomy): Eukaryota > Viridiplantae > Streptophyta > Magnoliopsida > Fabales > Fabaceae > Gastrolobium > Gastrolobium villosum. The sequence goes on from JAVKPL010001764.1 coordinate 11,395, forward strand.
CGGGCATATGGAAGGTGTGAGTCTCCGGCCTCCACCTCTCAACTAGTGCAGTAATAAGCCGATGGTCAACCTGCCATGAAAAAAATTAAGAAAACAATATCAAGATCCGAACTTGTTATTGCTAACGTAATAATTACAAATAAATAAACAACAATCGTTTTGACAATAAAAACATACCGCTAATCGCCTCATGCGAACCGTATGCCAGAAACCTGCACGCATTAAATGTTGCTGCAAGTCTATAGGGATGTCGTCTGGGTTATGCACATCTGGGTTATCTTCTTGTGTGCGTCCCTTACCCTCTGATGCACGTCTCACTCTCAAGGACTTTAAATGACCTTCGTTCCAAACGACCTGCGATCTGTGCGACTGTTGCACGGCCTGATCCAGTACACCCCATTCTTTGGGACCAGGGTCAATGCAGGATCCATGACTAGCCATTTCGCTAACAACAATTTATAAAAATAAATCAATAAACATAACTGTCATACAATTAAAATATGCTTGTCCAATTACTATTTCATCAATTATACCAACAATACTTTCCGTTATAAATTACCACAATTTTCAAACAACATTTCCATGGCCTTATTAAATTAAATATGCCACATAATAATTAAAACACTAATTACAATAAATATTTACTAATTACATTCTTTATTGAAAAACAAAATAGAAATTACACTAATTATAATTATTATAAATTTATTATAACACAATTAGTAATTAAATTTTACTTTATCATTTTAAATTTTAATTATCATTTTTACTACAAGGTTTCTATAGCATTGATAATTTAAATATGATTACTATATTAATAAAAAAAAATAGTTGCAATTATTAATTAATAATTAATAATTACACTGATTATTATTTACTAACAGATTTAAACTATGTTAATTATAGATTACTTTACAAAAGCGTTTTCTGCTTGTAAAGTTTTATAAAATATTTTTATTATTTATTTACAAAACAATTTTATATTATGATTAATATTATATATATTATTAATATTAATTACGATTACTATTCAATACTTTTACAATACAACATTTTAATTTACAAAACAGTTTCCATAGCATTGCTATTTAATCATTTATTAATATTTTAAATTATTTAATACTTTCTTTCTTTGAATTATTTATTATGATTAAATCAGTATTGATAATACAACATTTAATAGGATTAATTGCTATTATAAACATTATAAGAATATTAACAAAAAATTACTAATTATAATTTTAATATTATAAGGTATGATATCATCCACTTTATTTTCATTTTTACAGTAAATAAGGTATGCTATGTAACAAAAATATATGCACAATCAATATCACTACATGCTCTAAAAAATACAAAAACAAATGATGAATTCTACCATTTGCAAATCTCATGTTCTAAACTCATAAATATAGTATAGTGAAGTGCATTACTTTTTAGGTCTAGAAATTACAATTCTACTAAATGTTACTATTTGAACGTGTATATATATCACCTTTCATTTACTAAAAAAAATATGATGCAGAGACATTTGCTGATAAACTACTCTACAAATGGTACCATTTTCTCACTCTTTTAATCTACAGCAATTAGAATAAGATTAATCTAATGCAAAAATAACAATTTTCCAACTCTTATGGAACAAAGAACCAACACTGTCAAAATTCAAGAATATTTATATACCCAAAACCCAGGACATACCTGTAAGAATGATGAAGATGTATGGAGGTGCTTGCAATTTGTCCGCGCCGGAGGAGAAGCAAAGTAACACAGGGAGAAAATGATAAATAAGAGAGGAGGAAGAGAAGAAGGGAAGAAAGAAGAAAGAGGAGAGGAGGAAGAGAAGAAGGGAAGAAAGAAGAGAGGAGGTGATCAGTGAATAAAAGAAGGGAAGAAAGGAGAAAGAAGAAAGAAGAAAGAAGGAGAGGAGGAGGGGGAGAGGGAGACGCGCGCGCTGCAGTAGGTGTCCCGTCACCATCTCTGGCGGGTTGCAGACGCGTCAAGTCACCGCTCAGAGATGGCAGAGTCACGTCGCCTCCTTTGGCGAGTTCCATGCAGCGTCACGTACCAATGGCAGAGTCCCGTCGCCACCTTTGGCGAGTTTCAGCCACGTCACACTGTCGGGTTCCAGACGCGTCAAGTCACCTGCAGAATCCAGATTCCCGTCGCCATAGGTGGCGGTTTTCCTCCACTCCCGTCAGTATAGTATACAAGTATAATGCCGTCAGTCATACTGACGTCTTTGACTGCCTTACATCGATCTTTCATTTGCAAACAGCTTTGATCAAGAGATACATTGACCAAATGTTCTTACTATGGTCGTTTTCCCAAGTTTCCCCGGTCCTGCACCACATGGTCCTTGCCTCAAAAAGGAAAAAATGGGATATAGATGAAAATAAATATAAAGATAAAAATAATATAAAAGTGTTACTTTTTATCATATGGGTAAAGTGTGTGTCATTTTGAAGGATATAAAGTTGTGTCATTTTAAAAGGGAAAAAAAGATAGATAAAAGAGGAGAAAGAGATAGATAAAGGAGGAGAAAGAGATAGATAAAGGAGGAGAAAGAGTTGATAAAAAAAAAGTGTGGGTCCACCTCTTTATGAAAGTGAAAAGATATAAATTATGTCATTTAAAAAGATAAACAATTTTCCCTTATCATATTTGATAAAAGTAGCATTAAGTATTGAGTTTATCATCTATCATTTAACATGACACACATAAACTTTCCTACACACACACAACATTTTGTGGGGCCCGCAGCAAAAAAAAAAAACTCCGACATGTAAAACGAATCTCTATAACATAACACAATCATTTTTCCTACTAGATAAGTGTTATAAAACACTTAAGTATTATATGATCCTAGAGCACCCTAAACTTTTCTGGTAAGCAAGGTGGTAGAAACTGTCGTTCAGTGTAGTTTCCGAGGTCTCAAGTGGCTTCTAATTTAAGCATCATAATTTCCTAAACAATAATAATAAAATGAATGCCGGCAGCACTCTGATGGCTTAACCATGAATAGTTGACCCCATCTTTGGTTTTATTTTCTTTTCCCCCATTGAATCGGAAGCTAGTGGTTGTCATTATGTTATTGGGTGTCTAGCATTCGAACTTTATTCAAGGATGAACTGTGATGACTTACCTCCAACCCTACGTATAATTTTCCATACCAACCTCCCCCATCCAAAATAAATAAATACATAAAAAATACCATCTGCCCGATCCAAACCTCTTTTCCATAGAAGGCAAGACTCACCTATCTTTTCCAAGTTTCTTCTGACCCCCTTTGTAACACTTTTAAGGTCCACTTTTTCAAGAGATGAAAGATCGAGACCAGTTTTTTTTTTTTTTTTTTTTTTTTCCAAAGTTCTCAAGTTTGTTAAATTGTTGGCAGCAGTTCGCTAAAAAGAAAAGAAAAACTAAGCTGATTAAATTGCAAGAGATGTAATGAAATTTTACGAATTTAAAAAGAAAGAAAAAACTAGGCTGATAAAATTACAAGACATGAAATGAATTTTACGAATTTAAACTTTGGGATGTGCTGCACTCTTATTTTTTATTCTTTTTTTCCTCCTCTCTTTTTCTGTTAGACTTAAGGATTTTTTTTAAGAACTCATCTAAGGATTCTTGAAAAAAAAATATTGACAGTAATTTATTTGATTTCATCTAGTTAAAAATTATTTTTTGTGCCCCTCAAGACATATATTAAGGAATAAAATTAAAATATTTAATAAACTCACGTATATAATTTGATACCGGTGTCAAATCAAAAAGTTTGACGTCAAATTTTAACCGTTGATTTTTGCCGATCAAATAATTATAATTTATTAATAATTAATTAATAAATATGACTCAAAAAATTATAATCTTTGATTACCAAAAAAAAATTATAATCTTTAAATTGACGAAAATTAAAGATTACGATTTATATATAAATAAATATAGGGATAGGTTATTCTACCTACTCCCTTCTTGCCTACCTTTTGCTATCCCTTTCATCATTGTTGGATTGCAATCTAATTCAACGGTTCATAATTGTGAGATAAAAAAACCTTTTTTTTCTTTGTCTCTCCTCACTTCCTCCCTCACCCTTTCTCTCTTCCTTTGCGATCTAGACACATCCTTTTGATCTCTCAATACCGTGAACGCGAGCGGAAATCAACCACACTATTTGAAATCATCGTTCTTATCAGGTTTATTTTTTTATTATTTTATTTTTTTGGACCTTCTTTTTAAAAGGTGATTCTTGATTTGTGAAGAAGAAAAAAGAGATTTTTCTAGACTACCAAATTACAACAGACTGTACAATTGTAGAATTGATAATCTACAATCTTTGGGTTCCTTCATTATTCATGTGAGTAAGAAGGTACAAAATCACTTTTCATTCTTTGCCATCGAAACCTTGAATTCTATGCACGCGGCCATAGAATCTCGTAAACCAAAATAAGTTATGTGCTTTGTTTGCGTCCACAAGTGCAATTCTCAAGTTCATTGTGAAGCTTCTGAAAGAGGGGGAAAATAATCCTGATAAGAGGGGAAGAGAGACAATTACAAAGAGGTGAGACTCACACTTTTATTTCCTTTGTCCACTCTCTCTTCCATCATCTATCTTTTATTTCCTCTTTCTCTCTTCCATCATCTATATTATTTTGTGTCTATCTCTTTCTTAAAATGACATAACTTTATGTCATTTAAAATGACAAACACATTTAGAATGACACAAAAATAATATTTTCTTATTTTAAAATTAAATAAAATAAAAATCATTCACTTCTCTCCCATGGTTTTCATTTTTTTATGTTTATATCTTTCTTAAAAGACCATAATTTATGTCATTTAAAATGACAAAGATATCTTATACAAAAAAAATGACACACATCACACCTATACATCGAGCCAAAAGTGGTTGAGTTTGCCGAACACTCAAGAGTGTGGTGTCCATTACTGAATGTGAAGGCCTGATGGCAATACCGTAAATAACTGAAGGTTTTGGCTTCCGTGCACAAACCAATACAGTACCTGCATTTACCAATGATAGTGTGCCGCATCACAGCAATGACAAGCGTTAAACACATGGCAACCCAACACTGGTTACGTCGATTTCCAATTTTACCCATTGCACTGAAAAATAGAAGCACGTCTCATCCACGTCATACTCAGCCACGTCGATTTCCAATTTTACCCATTGCACTGAAAAGTAGCAAGTTGAGCCGCTATATAGAATAATAGAACACGAAGCTCGCTCACTCAAACTCCAAGTAGGTCTTCATTTCTCTCTCTCTCTCTCTCTAGTTCAGTTCCGTCCATAGCAATGGCGCTGTGGGTGCGATACCCTAACCTTCGCTCTCTCATTCTTCTTTCCCTCTTGGCGATCGCTTCTGCCAAGGTCTTCTTCGAGGAACGCTTCGATGGTATCCATCTCTCTCTTCATTTCCTTGCACTAGATCGTTCGCTTTTAGTTTTAGGGGTAGATTAAGGATTTTCAATTTTTCTTTGTGAATTTCTTTGTGTCGAATTTGGCATTGTTTGTTAAGGATCAAGCAATACGTACTCTAACCAAGTGTAGAGGACATAACA
>JAVKPL010001765.1:0-17082 GCA_032173675.1 Gastrolobium villosum
TAAAATGGATTCCGTCGAAGATTTTGGACGGAAAATGAATTCCGTCGAAAATGGATGAATAAAAGAAATGCAAAAGAAATTGATTTTGTGAAGTTTTTCGACGGAAAATGGATTCCGTCGAAGATTTTTGACGGAAAATAAATTCCGTCGAAAATGGATGAATAAAATAAATGCAAAAGAAATTGATTTTGTGAAGTTTTTCGACGGAAAATGGATTCCGTCGAAGATTTTTGACGGAAAATGAATTCCGTCGAAAATGGATGAATAAAATAAATGCAAAAGAAATTGATTTTGTGAATTTTTTAAATGGAAAATAGATTCCGTCGAAGATTTTTGACGGAAAATGAATTCCGTCGAAAATGGATGAATAAAATAAATGCAAAAGAAATTGATTTTATGAAGTTTTTCGATGGAAAATAGATTCCGTCGAAGATTTTTGACGGAAAATGTATTCCGTCGAAAACGGATGAATAAAATAAATGCAAAAGAAATTGATTTTGTGAATATTTTTGACGGAAAATGAATTCCGTCGAAAATGGATGAATAAAATAAATGCAAAAGAAATTGATTTTGTGAAGTTTTTCAGAAAATGGATTCCGGAAAATGGATTCCGAAAATGGATGAATAAAATAAATGCAAAAGAAATTGAAAATTTTTTGAAAAATATTCCGTCGAAGATTTTTGATGGAAAAAACGGATGAATAAAATAAATGCAAAAGAAAATTGATTTTGAGAAGATTTTTGACGGAAAATGAATTCCGTCGAAAATGGATGAATAAAATAAATGCAAAAGAAATTGATTTTGTGAAGTTTTTCTACGTAAAATGGATTCCGTCGAAGATTTTGGACGGAAAATGAATTCCGTCGAAAATGGATGAATAAAAGAAATGCAAAAGAAATTGATTTTGTGAAGTTTTTCGACGGAAAATGGATTCCGTCGAAGATTTTTGACGGAAAATAAATTCCGTCGAAAATGGATGAATAAAATAAATGCAAAAGAAATTGATTTTGTGAAGTTTTTCGACGGAAAATGGATTCCGTCGAAGATTTTTGACGGAAAATGAATTCCGTCGAAAATGGATGAATAAAATAAATGCAAAAGAAATTGATTTTGTTAAGTTTTTCGACGGAAAATAGATTCCGTGGAAGATTTTTGACGGAAAATGAATTCCGTCAAAAATGGATGAATAAAATAAATGCAAAAGAAATTGATTTTATGAAGTTTTTCGACGAAAAATGGATTCCGTTGAAGATTTTTGACGAATAATGTATTCCGTCGAAAATGGATGAATAAAATAAATGCAAAAGAAATTGATTTTGTGAAGGTTTTTGACGGAAAATGAATTCCGTCGAAAATGGATGAATAAAATAAATGCAAAAGAAATTGATTTTGTGAAGATTTTTGACGGAAAATGAATTCCGTCGAAAATGGATGAATAAAATAAATGCAAAAGAAATGGATTTTGTGTAGTTTTTCGACGGAAAATAGATTCCGTCGAAGATTTTGGACGGAAAATGAATTCCGTCGAAAATGGATGAATAAAATAAATGCAAAAGAAATTGATTTTATGAAGTTTTTCGATGGAAAATGGATTCCGTCGAAGATTTTTGACGAAAAATGTATTCCGTCGAAAATGGATGAATAAAATAAATGCAAAAGAAATTGTTTTTGTGTAGTTTTTTGACGGAAAAAGAATTTCGTCGAAAACGGATTAATAAAATAAATGCAAAATGTAACATCCCACATAATTAGTAAAATACATAAGTGTTAAAATGAGATAGATGCATGTGTATGTTTGATGGCTTGCGTATTGTTTGACCTTTATCATTGGATGAGACTAAGGTAAGTATTTAAATTAAATCATAGGAGGGTGCATATGTAGGCATGTGAAATTTATTAAAATCATATGAGTAATTTGAGTGTGTGTTAGAAGGCTTTAGTGTTTATTGGACTTTGGAAGTGGGCTAGTGTGTGTGGACTTGTCACTTTTGGACTTGTGTGATTGGGTTCTTTGTGTGTGTGGCCATTGGCCCAAGGAGGCTTTTGGGTCAATCATGTTCAGCCCAAGGTTGTGTCCACACTTATCTCCCCTAAGCCTTGTCCAACAAGGTTGTTTGTGTACCAAGGAACCTTCACATGGCTAGGTGTATCATCCCACTCTTTTCATGCGCTTAATAGGATGGAGAAGACTTAGAAAAATCTGCCAAACCGCCACATCACCTTAGCTTGTGTACCATTTGAATTCGACTTCATTGCATGGAAGACACATGTACTATTTAGCATGATTTTGGGCTGCATACAGCTCACCATAGGCGCACAAGAAGAGGACCTACATCAAATTTTTTTTATGACACAAAAGCTGCCTTTGAGTGTTGACCAAGAGAACCACCTTACACCTTCCATCATGAGGCTGAAATGTGCAGATTTTTGCATGCTTTTGGCAGTCCATCATGAGCCAAATCTGCCCCTTGCTTCCACATGCATCAAAAGAAGGGTTTTGGGGCTGCATCTCCCTCATCATATGCGCACAAGGACAGCTCCAAATCAGAGTTTAGGCTGCCACAAATCTGTGCTCATGATGACACCTCCCTCCACTCCACCATGTGCGCATGGCATGCTTGTTGGTGTTAAAAATTCTGACTTGGCAGCACCTTATTCAGATCTGAACTCTCCTCTCCTCACTCCTTGCATGTGCATCGAGTAACCAAGAAGCAAACCTTTGCTTGTTCAAACCTTGTGTGCAGTCCCACCTTCACAAGAAACCAGAAATTTCATGATGTTTCATCATTGCAACTTCTCCTCACTTCTCTTTAAGTTATGCGCACAAGAGAGGGGGCTGTCCTCATTTTACATTCAGCCAAGTTCCTTCCTCATTTCCTCCCTCTCTAGCCGTGACTACAAGCCCTCTTGGAGAAAGAAAAACCTTAGCTAACTTATCTTCCCTCATCTCTCTAAACCGTGGCTCAAGAACATCAAGCAAGTGCAACTTTTCTCCTCCCTTTCCCTCACTGTCCAGCTTTGCTACTCAACCTTGGAAGCTGTCCAAAGGTGTCCTCCTCACCATTTATGCGCATAGATCATCTCCTAGGAAGGGTGAACTTGTTGTTGGTAGAACTAGAAAGGTGTGGTGTGTGAGCAAGAAGTGTGTGCTACAAGAGGTAAGCCTAGAACTTAGACCTCTTCATGGTGTGTAATCATGTGTGTTCTTGAATGTCTCCTTGAATATGTCTTGTATTGGATTCTTGATTGAACATGGTGAAAGTATAAGGATGGAGCTATTTTATGATGATTTGTATGCATAAGTTATGGAATGAAAGTCCCATGGTTATGCTTAAGAAATATGCCACTGTTTATGTGTGAATGTGCCACTGTTTTGAGGATATATATGCCACTGTTTCTCAATGAATCTACCACTGTTTTGAGGATGCATATGCCACTGTTTCGGTTGGACAAGCTCACCATTTTGATGCCACTGTTTTGTATAAAATGCTCACTGTTTTAGTCCATTATATGCCACTGTTTCTGCATAAAATGCTCACTGTTTTAGTCCATTATGTGCCACTGTTTCTGCATAAAATGCTCATTGTTTTGATGTCACATATGTCACTGTTTTGCACCAAAAATACTCACTGTTTTAGTACTTAATGAGCCACTGTTTCTGCATAAAATAACCACCATATTGATGTTCAAACACCACTATTTATGCCACTGTTTTAATGTCCAAAAATCATGATTTATGCCACTGTTTTAATCACCATTTATGCCACTGTCTTAATGTTCAAAAATCTCTCTTTATGCCACTGTTTTGATGTGCAAATACCTCTACCTATGTCACTGATTCATGTTCAAATGCAACCATTCATGCCACTGTTTTGATGCACAAATAACACTACTTATGCCACTGTTTTGAGGTTCAAATGCCATTGACTATGTCACTGTTTTAACATTCAAATGCCACTGTTTCTGCCACTGTTCTGCCACTGTTTTGAGGTCCAAAATGTCATTGTTTCTGTTTTAAAATGGTCACTGTTTCTGCTGTAAGGTGCTACTGCTTTTCTGCTGTAAAACATCACGGTTTCTGTCCACTGTTTTTAAGTAAAACGTCACTGTTTCTGCCCACTGTTTTTAAGGAGAACGTCACTGTTTCTGCCCACTGTTTTTAAGGAAAAATTCACTGTTTCTGCTCACTGTTTTAAGAACAAACGTCACTGTTTTCTGCTGTAAAACACTGTTGTATGCTCACTGTTTTCCACTGTAAAACGCTGCTGTATGCTCACTGTTTCTGCTGTAAATCGCCGCTGTAAATGATTGGTTGTAATTGATTTAGGTGCGCTTAAGAAGTGAGATACTTCGCTGCTGTTTGGTATTGTTTAAGGCACACAAGGTAAGTGTCAGGCGATATTACCTAATGTGACTATTGACTACTGGTATAAAATTGTGACATGATGCTCCATATTCCGTAAAAGTATTATGTTCCTTATGATGAAAGGAAACTGCCAAAATGTGCCGTGATGGCTATATGATTATGAGGTAAAGACGTTATGTGGCAGCATAACGCATATGAAAAGTATATGTGCCGTGATGGCTATATGAAAGGTATATAAGCATGCACCTTACATCATACCGCATTTTTGTACGTTTTGTGTGTGAAAGCATAGCATGGCATGCATGTACCAAGAGCATATAGGTCTTGCTTTTTAGAATAGTTATGTACAGGACCATGTGTTTGAGCAAGCATCATATAGGCATCCCCAAGGTACCGGGGTATGGGACACTTGGCATCAGTCCGCATAGGCCCACAGTTGGAATCCACATGGAGCTCAGGTGCCAAGGTATATTTGATTCCACTGTGAAGTGCGCGCATGACGGTGCTAAAAGCGCAAAGGAAAGGCGTTATATACGCAATATATGAATATGATGAAAAGGAAAGGCGTTATATGCGCTATATATATGAATATGATGAAAAGGAAAAAGGAAAAAGGAACAAGGATATGTTGAAGTGACTGTTTATGATTTTGTGCCTAGTTAATACTGTTATATTATTGGTTTTGTTGCCACACTACTGGGATTATTCTCACCCCTTCGGGGCTGCTATTTTCCTAAATGGCAGGAGGACGTAAAAGCATTTGAAGGCATGATGTTTGCTGTTGCTTGCTGATGAATGGACTTGTACTGTTGCTGTTTGATTGATTGGATGACTGTAATGATTAATATTTTGGTACTCTTGGATGACTGTAGACTTTATCATCTCTATTTTAACTTGAACTTTTATGAACAGCGGCTATTTTGGAAAACGTTTGCGAAAGGAATTTTTTGAAAGACTTATGTGCTGAAATTTTTACGGTGCACCTTACGGGTGGTGTTTTTATGAGCAAACGAACTCCGATTTACTATTATTTTATACGCACGCGAAGCCCCCAACGTGCTCTTTCTAAATCACTCGAAATATTTTTTATCGTCCAAACAGAAGTGATAAGAATTGTAGAAACGTTTTTCGGGTTTGAACTCAGAATAAGAATCTTTGTTAGCTCATGTGACGTTAACGACTCTAATTCCGCTTAGCAAACGACTCTCTTGGATGCATACAAGGGAGGGCGTTACACTAATTGGTATCAGAGCAGTTTGGTCCATGGATTTGCTTGTGATTGTCTGAATTGATTGTTGATTGTGTTTATCTGCTGATTGACTAAATGTGCTATAGGTTAAGTGTTTGAATATATATTAGCTAGGGTAGTTAGATTGTTTAGGCCGTTCTGTGATAAGACACGGATGCATAGTCAACTTGTCCGGATTGAACCCGAGTACCCACTTGGGACTGCTGCCATAAATAACGTGCGGTGAGCCTGATCAACTCATCTCATGATATTGTGAGTGCAGAATCATGGCAGGTGGTCGCGTTTCAACTCGGGGAAGGTCTGGCGATGCGGAAGAGGACCTTATCACTACTATCGGGGGACTGGCAACGTTTATCCAGAATATGAGCCAAGAATGGCGCGACCGTAGGCAACAGAATCAGAACCCACCCCCACTGCATGACAATGCAGAAGAAATTGCCCGTCGGAGGTTGAAAGACTTCCGCAACTTCCAACCACCTACCTTTGAGGGTGAAGACAACCCCGAGGCTGCAGCGAAGTGGCTGCAGATGATCGAGCATATTTTCGAACGCATGGCATGCCCGGAAGCGCAGAAGACCGATTACACATCGTACCAGCTGATGGGAGAAGCCTTAACATGGTGGACTGGTGCGAGAGCTCTGCTGAGAGCTCAGGACGTTGAACTGACGTGGGCCGTATTCAGACAAGTATTTTTGGATAAGTATTTTCCTAAAGCAATGAGAAGAATGAAGCACACTGAACTGCTGTCACTCAGGCAGGATAACATGACGGTCAATGAGTACATTGCAAAATTTGGGCAGCTGATCGAGTACGCCAACCTTGACCGGAACATTTATGATGAGGAATGGCAGGTAGAGAAGTTCGAAAGCGGATTACATCCGGAAATCCGTAAACTCATTTTGACGACGGCAAATCGTACACTTCCGGAACTCATTAATCAGAGTCGTCAGGCCGAAGGAATCATTAACGAGGCCAAAAATCTGAATAAGCCACCAACGCAATTCCACGGAGGAAACAGAGCAGGCAGGTTCTTCAGGACGACACCTGGTAGGGGTCGAGGCAGAGGTACGCAGTTGCAGGCGTGGCCCGGAAATTTTCAGAGAAGCTATACTGTTGGTCAATCGTCAACTGGACGGCAGGGTGCGACTGTTTGTGCTACGTGTGGAAAGAACCACTTTGGAGTTTGTCGCAGGGACAACAATGCATGTTTCAGATGTGGCCAGCAAGGACATTTTGCTTACAAATGCCCCCAGAGCGCTGATCAACAACCTACGCAAGCACGGGTGTTCGCACTGGATGCGAAAGAGGGTAATTTTCAACCTTTCTCTCTCATTTCTTTGTTGCAAGTTAGGAAAGAGCTCCGCAAGGGAGCAGCAGGGTATCTTTTGTCGATCGAGGCTGAGACCTCGGTTGACACTCAAATTCAGAATGTACCTGTAGTTAGAGAATTCGAGGAGGTATTCCCGGATGAAATACCTCGATTGCCTCCTCATAGGGAAATAGAATTTTCCATCGAACTTGTTCCTGGAGTTGGACCGATCTCCATTGCCCCGTATCGTATGGCGCCTTTGGAACTGCGAGAGTTGAAGAAACAGATAGAAGAACTTTTGGCAACAGAATTCATCAGACCGAGTACCTCTCCATGGGGTGCTCCAGCCATCTTGATTAAGAAGAAGGACGGGAGTCTACGTCTGTGTGTAGATTACCGCCAGCTGAACAAAGTTACGGTGAAGAATAAGTATCCGCTACCGAGGATCGACGATTTGATGGACCAGCTGAGAGGAGCCAGAGTCTTTTCCAAGATAGATTTATGATCGGGATACCATCAGATCCGGGTCAAACCGGAGGATATTCCGAAAATAGCTTTTAGGACTCGTTATGGGCACTACGAATATCAGGTGATCCCATTCGGACTTACGAATGCTCCAGCGGTATTCATGGACTACATGAACCGCATCTTCCGCCTCTTTCTTGATCAGTTTGTTATTGTGTCTATCGACGACATCCTGATTTACTCAGCTAATGAAGAGCTGCATGCGGAACATTTGAGGATCGTCTTGCAAATATTGAAAGAGAAGCAGTTGTACGCGAAGTGGTCGAAGTGCGAGTTTTGGCTTAAGGAGGTCCAGTTTCTGGGTCATGTCATTTCATCAGAAGGTATCGCGGTGGACCCCAGCAAAGTTGAAGCTGTCATGAATTGGGCACGACCCAAGACCGTCACCGAAGTAAGAAGTTTCTTAGGTCTTGCTGGATATTATCGAAGGTTTATCCAGAATTTCTCTCAGATAGTGCAACCTCTTACACGTCTCACTCGGAAGGATAAGCCTTTTGAGTGGACCGAAGCTTGTGAAGAATGTTTCATGGAACTAAAGAGCAGATTAACAAGTGCTCCCGTACTCACGATTCCGGATCCTACCAGAAAGTTCGAAGTATATTGTGATGCGTCGCTGAAAGGACTTGGATGCGTGTTAATGCAGGATCGTATGGCGGTAGCTTATGCATCTCGACAACTAAAGCCTCACGAAGAAAATTATCCTACGCACGATTTGGAGTTAGCAGCTATAGTGTTCGCACTTAAGATCTGGAGGCACCACTTGTATGGTTCGTAGTTTGACGTGTTCAGCGATCATAAGAGTTTGAAGTATTTGTTCGACCAGAAGGAGCTGAATATGCGGCAACGACGGTGGATGGAATTTCTGAAGGACTATGATTTTGAACTTAAATACCACCCAGGAAAGGCAAACGTGGTAGCTGACGCCCTGAGTAGGAAGACACTGCACACTGCAACTCTGATGATAGAAGAACTGAAATTGTTTGAGGCCTTTCGAGATTTGAACCTATCTGTAGACGAGAGAGGGCATAGCATAAGATTGGGAAGTATAAAGGTGGAGAATGAATTGATCAGTAGAATTAAAGAGGCTTAGAAAGATGAAGTGTTAGTCCGTGATTTGGTTGGCAACCAAGATGTTGTAAAGGATGAGAATGATACTTGGAGATTCCAAGGTCGGTTAGTTGTGCCGAACGAAGAGTTGAAGCAAGAAGTTTTGCAGGAAGCTCACAAGGGTAAGTATGCAGTTCATCCTGGATCCACAAAGATGTACCATGATTTGAAGACCTCGTTTTGGTGGCCGGGTATGAAGCGTGATATTGCTGAATATGTATCTCGATGCTTAACTTGTCAGAAGGTGAAGTACGAACACCAGAAACCTTCGGGACTTCTTCAACCCTTGGAGATTCCCGAATGGAAGTGGGACAGTATCGCGATGGATTTTGTAGTTGGACTTCCTCGGACGCGAGAAGGATATGATGCTATCTGGGTAATTGTTGATCGTTTAACGAAGTCAGCTCATTTCTTGCGTGTTAGGACCACATATAATACAGAGAGACTTGCCAGAATTTATCTGCAGGAGATTGTGAAGTTGCACGGAGTTCCTACGAGTATTGTCAGTGATCGTGATCCCAAGTTTACATCTAAGTTCTGGGAATCTTTTCAAAGAGCTTTAGGGACTCACTTGAGATTGAGTACTGCTTACCATCCGCAGACCGATGGACAGACAGAACGCACCATTCAAGCTTTAGAGGACATGTTGCGAGCATGCGTTTTGGAGTTAGGAGGCAGCTGGGATAATTATCTTTCGTTGATTGAGTTTGCTTACAACAACAGTTACCATTCCAGTATTCACATGGCACCGTACGAAGCTCTGTATGGGAGAAAATGCAGATCCCCTTTATGCTGGACTGAAGTGGGTGAGCGAAGTATGTTAGGACCTGATCTAATTCAAGAAACATCCGAACAGGTAAAGAAGATTCGAGAAAATATGCAGAGGGCTCAGGCCAGACAGAAGAGTTATTACGACAAACGTCATAAGCCTCTATCTTTCGAAGTCGGAGACCATGTATTCTTGAGAATCACACCTACATCGGGACTCGGAAGGAGAATGGGAGTTAAAAAGTTAAGTCCACGGTACTTAGGACCGTATCTGATTATGGACCGGATTGGAGAGTCTGCATACCGGTTGGCTTTACCACCCAATCTGTCAGGAATTCACAATGTATTTCATGTGTCGCAGCTACGGAGGTATCTCTCTGATCCATCTCACGTGTTACGGCCGGAAGAAGTGGAATTAAAAGAAAACTTGACGTACCAAGTGCAACCATTCCAAATTCTTGAAAGATCCGTCAAGCGACTACGTTCTAAAGAAATCCCTTTGGTGAAAGTATTATGGAACAACAGATCGGCAGCTGAAGCCACTTGGGAGCGCGAGGACGACATTCAGAAACGCTATCCAGAACTGTTTAGCTCTTAAGTAAGTTTATTTTGCGGACAAAATTCCTATTTGGTGGGGAGAGTGTAACATCCCACATAATTAGTAAAATACATAAGTGTTAAAATGAGATAGATGCATGTGTATGTTTGATGGCTTGCGTATTGTTTGACCTTTATCATTGGATGAGACTAAGGTAAGTATTTAAATTAAATCATAGGAGGGTGCATATGTAGGCATGTGAAATTTATTAAAATCATATGAGTAATTTGAGTGTGTGTTAGAAGGCTTTAGTGTTTATTGGACTTTGGAAGTGGGCTAGTGTGTGTGGACTTGTCACTTTTGGACTTGTGTGATTGGGTTCTTTGTGTGTGTGGCCATTGGCCCAAGGAGGCTTTTGGGTCAATCATGTTCAGCCCAAGGTTGTGTCCACACTTATCTCCCCTAAGCCTTGTCCAACAAGGTTGTTTGTGTACCAAGGAACCTTCACATGGCTAGGTGTATCATCCCACTCTTTTCATGCGCTTAATAGGATGGAGAAGACTTAGAAAAATCTGCCAAACCGCCACATCACCTTAGCTTGTGTACCATTTGAATTCGACTTCATTGCATGGAAGACACATGTACTATTTAGCATGATTTTGGGCTGCATACAGCTCACCATAGGCGCACAAGAAGAGGACCTACATCAGATTTTTTTTATGACACAAAAGCTGCCTTTGAGTGTTGACCAAGAGAACCACCTTACACCTTCCATCATGAGGCTGAAATGTGCAGATTTTTGCATGCTTTTGGCAGTCCATCATGAGCCAAATCTGCCCCTTGCTTCCACATGCATCAAAAGAAGGGTTTTGGGGCTGCATCTCCCTCATCATATGCGCACAAGGACAGCTCCAAATCAGAGTTTAGGCTGCCACAAATCTGTGCTCATGATGACACCTCCCTCCACTCCACCATGTGCGCATGGCATGCTTGTTGGTGTTAAAAATTCTGACTTGGCAGCACCTTATTCAGATCTGAACTCTCCTCTCCTCACTCCTTGCATGTGCATAGAGTAACCAAGAAGCAAACCTTTGCTTGTCCAAACCTTGTGTGCAGTCCCACCTTCACAAGAAACCAGAAATTTCATGATGTTTCATCATTGCAACTTCTCCTCACTTCTCTTTAAGTTATGCGCACAAGAGAGGGGGCTGTCCTCATTTTACATTCAGCCAAGTTCCTTCCTCATTTCCTCCCTCTCTAGCCGTGACTACAAGCCCTCTTGGAGAAAGAAAAACCTTAGCTAACTTATCTTCCCTCATCTCTCTAAACCGTGGCTCAAGAACATCAAGCAAGTGCAACTTTTCTCCTCCCTTTCCCTCACTGTCCAGCTTTGCTACTCAACCTTGGAAGCTGTCCAAAGGTGTCCTCCTCACCATTTATGCGCATAGATCATCTCCTAGGAAGGGTGAACTTGTTGTTGGTAGAACTAGAAAGGTGTGGTGTGTGAGCAAGAAGTGTGTGCTACAAGAGGTAAGCCTAGAACTTAGACCTCTTCATGGTGTG
The DNA here is from genome assembly GCA_032173675.1 of Gastrolobium villosum. Lineage (NCBI taxonomy): Eukaryota > Viridiplantae > Streptophyta > Magnoliopsida > Fabales > Fabaceae > Gastrolobium > Gastrolobium villosum. The sequence continues at coordinate 11,427 of JAVKPL010001765.1, forward strand.
TAATCATGTGTGTTCTTGAATGTCTCCTTGAATATGTCTTGTATTGGATTCTTGATTGAACATGGTGAAAGTATAAGGATGGAGCTATTTTATGATGATTTGTATGCATAAGTCATGGAATGAAAGTCCCATGGTTATGCTTAAGAAATATGCCACTGTTTATGTGTGAATGTGCCACTGTTTTGAGGATATATATGCCACTGTTTCTCAATGAATCTACCACTGTTTTGAGGATGCATATGCCACTGTTTCGGTTGGACAAACTCACCATTTTGATGCCACTGTTTTGTATAAAATGCTCACTGTTTTAGTCCATTATGTGCCACTGTTTCTGCATAAAATGCTCACTGTTTTAGTCCATTATGTGCCACTGTTTCTGCATAAAATGCTCACTGTTTTGATGTCACATATGTCACTGTTTTGCACCAAAAATACTCACTATTTTAGTACTTAATGAGCCACTGTTTCTGCATAAAATAACCACCATATTGATGTTCAAACACCACTATTTATGCCACTGTTTTAATGTCCAAAAATCATGATTTATGCCACTGTTTTAATCACCATTTATGCCACTGTCTTAATGTTCAAAAATCTCTCTTTATGCCACTGTTTTGATGTGCAAATACCTCTACCTATGTCACTGATTCATGTTCAAATGCAACCATTCATGCCACTGTTTTGATGCACAAATAACACTACTTATGCCACTGTTTTGAGGTTCAAATGCCATTGACTATGTCACTGTTTTAACATTCAAATGCCACTGTTTCTGCCACTGTCTAATGCCACTGTTCTGCCACTGTTTTGAGGTCCAAAATGTCACTGTTTCTGTTTTAAAATGGTCACTGTTTCTGCTGTAAGGTGCTACTGTTTTTCTGCTGTAAAACGTCACGGTTTTTGTCCACTGTTTTTAAGTAAAACGTCACTGTTTCTGCCCACTGTTTTTAAGGAGAACGTCACTGTTTCTGCCCACTGTTTTTAAGGAAAATTTCACTGTTTCTGCTCACTGTTTTAAGAACAAACGTCACTGTTTTCTGCTGTAAAACACTGCTGTATGCTCACTGTTTTCCACTGTAAAACGCTGCTGTATGCTCACTATTTCTGCTGTAAATCGCCGCTGTAAATGATTGGTTGTAATTGATTTAGGTGCGCTTAAGAAGTGAGATACTTCGCTGCTGTTTGGTATTGTTTAAGGCACACAAGGTAAGTGTCAGGCGATATTACCTAATGTGACTATTGACTACTGGTATAAAATTGTGACATGATGCTCCATATTCCGTAAAAGTATTATGTTCCTTATGATGAAAGGAAACTGCCAAAATGTGCCGTGATGGCTATATGATTATGAGGTAAAGACGTTATGTGGCAGCATAACGCATATGAAAAGTATATGTGCCGTGATGGCTATATGAAAGGTATATAAGCATGCACCTTACATCATACCGCATTTTTGTACGTTTTGTGTGTGAAAGCATAGCATGGCATGCATGTACCAAGAGCATATAGGTCTTGCTTTTTAGAATAGTTATGTACAGGACCATGTGTTTGAGCAAGCATCATATAGGCATCCCCAAGGTACCGGGGTATGGGACACTTGGCATCAGTCCGCATAGGCCCACAGTTGGAATCCACATGGAGCTCAGGTGCCAAGGTATATTTGATTCCACTGTGAAGTGCGCGCACGACGGTGCTAAAAGCGCAAAGGAAAGGCGTTATATACGCAATATATGAATATGATGAAAAGGAAAGGCGTTATATGCGCTATATATATGAATATGATGAAAAGGAAAAAGGAAAAAGGAACAAGGATATGTTGAAGTGACTGTTTATGATTTTGTGCCTAGTTAATACTGTTATATTATTGGTTTTGTTGCCACACTACTGGGATTATTCTCACCCCTTCGGGGCTGCTATTTTCCTAAATGGCAGGAGGACGTAAAAGCATTTGAAGGCATGATGTTTGCTGTTGCTTGCTGATGAATGGACTTGTACTGTTGCTGTTTGATTGATTGGATGACTGTAATGATTAATATTTTGGTACTCTTGGATGACTGTAGACTTTATCATCTCTATTTTAACTTGAACTTTTATGAACAGCGGCTATTTTGGAAAACGTTTGCGAAAGGAATTTTTTGAAAGACTTATGTGCTGAAATTTTTACGGTGCACCTTACGGGTGGTGTTTTTATGAGCAAACGAACTCCGATTTACTATTATTTTATACGCACGCGAAGCCCCCAACGTGCTCTTTCTAAATCACTCGAAATATTTTTTATCGTCCAAACAGAAGTGATAAGAATTGTAGAAACGTTTTTCGGGTTTGAACTCAGAATAAGAATCTTTGTTAGCTCATGTGACGTTAACGACTCTAATTCCGCTTAGCAAACGACTCTCTTGGATGCATACAAGGGAGGGCGTTACACTAATTGGTATCAGAGCAGTTTGGTCCATGGATTTGCTTGTGATTGTCTGAATTGATTGTTGATTGTGTTTATCTGCTGATTGACTAAATGTGCTATAGGTTAAGTGTTTGAATATATATTAGCTAGGGTAGTTAGATTGTTTAGGCCGTTCTGTGATAAGACACGGATGCATAGTCAACTTGTCCGGATTGAACCCGAGTACCCACTTGGGACTGCTGCCATAAATAACGTGCGGTGAGCCTGATCAACTCATCTCATGATATTGTGAGTGCAGAATCATGGCAGGTGGTCGCGGTTCAACTCGGGGAAGGTCTGGCGATGCGGAAGAGGACCTTATCACTACTATCGGGGGACTGGCAACGTTTATCCAGAATATGAGCCAAGAATGGCGCGACCGTAGGCAACAGAATCAGAACCCACCCCCACTGCATGACAATGCAGAAGAAATTGCCCGTCGGAGGTTGAAAGACTTCCGCAACTTCCAACCACCTACCTTTGAGGGTGAAGACAACCCCGAGGCTGCAGCGAAGTGGCTGCAGATGATCGAGCATATTTTCGAACGCATGGCATGCCCGGAAGCGCAGAAGACCGATTACGCATCGTACCAGCTGATGGGAGAAGCCTTAACATGGTGGACTGGTGCGAGAGCTCTGCTGAGAGCTCAGGACGTTGAACTGACGTGGGCCGTATTCAGACAAGTATTTTTGGATAAGTATTTTCCTAAAGCAATGAGAAGAATGAAGCACACTGAACTGCTGTCACTCAGGCAGGATAACATGACGGTCAATGAGTACATTGCAAAATTTGGGCAGCTGATCGAGTACGCCAACCTTGACCGGAACATTTATGATGAGGAATGGCAGGTAGAGAAGTTCGAAAGCGGATTACATCCGGAAATCCGTAAACTCATTTTGACGACGGCAAATCGTACACTTCCGGAACTCATTAATCAGAGTCGTCAGGCCGAAGGAATCATTAACGAGGCCAAAAATCTGAATAAGCCACCAACGCAATTCCACGGAGGAAACAGAGCAGGCAGGTTCTTCAGGACGACACCTGGTAGGGGTCGAGGCAGAGGTACGCAGTTGCAGGCGTGGCCCGGAAATTTTCAGAGAAGCTATACTGTTGGTCAATCGTCAACTGGACGGCAGGGTTCGACTGTTTGTGCTACGTGTGGAAAGAACCACTTTGGAGTTTGTCGCAGGGACAACAATGAATGTTTCAGATGTGGCCAGCAAGGACATTTTGCTTACAAATGCCCCCAGAGCGCTGATCAACAACCTACGCAAGCACGGGTGTTCGCACTGGATGCGAAAGAGGGTAATTTTCAACCTTTCTCTCTCATTTCTTTGTTGCAAGTTAGGAAAGAGCTCCGCAAGGGAGCAGCAGGGTATCTTTTGTCGATCGAGGCTGAGACCTCGGTTGACACTCAAATTCAGAATGTACCTGTAGTTAGAGAATTCGAGGAGGTATTCCCGGATGAAATACCTCGATTGCCTCCTCATAGGGAAATAGAATTTTCCATCGAACTTGTTCCTGGAGTTGGACCGATCTCCATTGCCCCGTATCGTATGGCGCCTTTGGAACTGCGAGAGTTGAAGAAACAGATAGAAGAACTTTTGGCAACAGAATTCATCAGACCGAGTACCTCTCCATGGGGTGCTCCAGCCATCTTGATTAAGAAGAAGGACGGGAGTCTACGTCTGTGTGTAGATTACCGCCAGCTGAACAAAGTTACGGTGAAGAATAAGTATCCGCTACCGAGGATCGACGATTTGATGGACCAGCTGAGAGGAGCCAGAGTCTTTTCCAAGATAGATTTATGATCGGGATACCATCAGATCCGGGTCAAACCGGAGGATATTCCGAAAACAGCTTTTAGGACTCGTTATGGGCACTACGAATATCAGGTGATCCCATTCGGACTTACGAATGCTCCAGCGGTATTCATGGACTACATGAACCGCATCTTCCGCCTCTTTCTTGATCAGTTTGTTATTGTGTCTATCGATGACATCCTGATTTACTCAGCTAATGAAGAGCTGCATGCGGAACATTTGAGGATCGTCTTGCAAATATTGAAAGAGAAGCAGTTGTACGCGAAGTGGTCGAAGTGCGAGTTTTGGCTTAAGGAGGTCCAGTTTCTGGGTCATGTCATTTCATCAGAAGGTATCGCAGTGGACCCCAGCAAAGTTGAAGTTGTCATGAATTGGGCACGACCCAAGACCGTCACCGAAGTAAGAAGTTTCTTAGGTCTTGCTGGATATTATCGAAGGTTTATCCAGAATTTCTCTCAGATAGTGCAACCTCTTACACGTCTCACTCGGAAGGATAAGCCTTTTGAGTGGACCGAAGCTTGTGAAGAATGTTTCATGGAACTAAAGAGCAGATTAACAAGTGCTCCCGTACTCACGATTCCGGATCCTACCCGAAAGTTCGAAGTATACTGTGATGCGTCGCTGAAAGGACTTGGATGCGTGTTAATGCAGGATCGTATGGCGGTAGCTTATGCATCTCGACAACTAAAGCCTCACGAAGAAAATTATCCTACGCACGATTTGGAGTTAGCAGCTATAGTGTTCGCACTTAAGATCTGGAGGCACCACTTGTATGGTTCGCAGTTTGACGTGTTCAGCGATCATAAGAGTTTGAAGTATTTGTTCGACCAGAAGGAGCTGAATATGCGGCAACGACGGTGGATGGAATTTCTGAAGGACTATGATTTTGAACTTAAATACCACCCAGGAAAGGAAAACGTGGTAGCTGACGCCCTGAGTAGGAAGACATTGCACACTGCAACTCTGATGATAGAAGAACTGAAATTGTTTGAGGCCTTTCGAGATTTGAACTTATCTGTAGATGAGAGAGGGCATAGCATAAGATTGGGAAGTATAAAGGTGGAGAATGAATTGATCAGTAGAATTAAGGAGGCTTAGAAAGATGAAGAGTTAGTCCGTGATTTGGTTGGCAACCAAGATGTTGTAAAGGATGAGAATGATACTTGGAGATTCCAAGGTCGGTTAGTTGTGCCGAACGAAGAGTTGAAGCAAGAAGTTTTGCAGGAAGCTCACAAGGGTAAGTATGCAGTTCATCCTGGATCCACAAAGATGTACCATGATTTGAAGACCTCGTTTTGGTGGCCGGGTATGAAGCGTGATATTGCTGAATATGTATCTCGATGCTTAACTTGTCAGAAGGTGAAGTACGAACACCAGAAACCTTCGAAGAAAT
>JAVKPL010001766.1:0-17178 GCA_032173675.1 Gastrolobium villosum
GTTTTATGTGCTATAGCATTGACTACAAGTACATATATTGCTTACATGCGCGTCATTTTAAAGGATGTAAGTGTCATTTTAAGAGAGAGAAAAACATAGATAAAGGAGGAGAGAGTTGATAAAAAAATAAAGGTATGGATTCCACCTCTTTGTGATAGTGAAAGAATATAAGTTGTGTCAATTAAAAGGATAAACATTTTTTCCATTCATAAATCTCATCCAAACATGCTTAGAATCAATCAATTATTTTCTTTTTCAGTTAAGAGGACAAGCTCTTAACTAAGAATAGATTCACCTCATATAAAATATGAAATTACATTCTTATATTTTAAAGTAATATTATTTCTCATCACCTAAACAAAGTTAGTCCTATTAAAACTAATTTTAAAATATTTGATAATGATTTTTCTCTCTCAATGATTTAACCGAAACTTGGACGTAAAATAATTGTAACTAAAATAGCTACTTACTCTATTGGCCTACTGCCGATGGCTGGCCCAACTCTAGTGGCCCAAGTCACGTATAATATCTGTGACTTCCGGCGTAGGAATAGAATGTTTGCTTACCATTTCTTGCATTAGATTAAGTAATATGTTTTTGCTTGGGATTAACATCTCAACATATTGTCGGTGCAAGTTAGCTTAACTCAAGGAATTTGAATGAGGTTTTATACTTTTAAGTGTAAGAGTTTCTTTAAACTGGTGCCGTACAGCCATATTAAAGTAACATGTATTTACTATAATTTCTTTTTTTTTTTAAATCTATCATTTAAAATTTGTTCATTTTACAATTGAAAACTTGGAAAATCTGCTCATTTGCCCGATGATTTCATTTAAGTGTGATATTGTGTTTCTTTTAAAATTTTATTTCGGCTAAAATATTAAGACAACGTATGTTATTCATAAGTTGGGAAGATCCCTAAGTTGAGCTTGTTGGATTGAGCAATAGGTTCTATATAGATAAAAAGTGAATTTAACTCAGGAATAACATATAAATGAAAAGACAAATGAATTTATCGTCTTAAGGTTAAGATGCGGTCCTAAATTCAATTTTGGATTCTTTTCTATATAACCTTAATTGCATGTGATAGTTCAGCTGAGCTAAGTATTTAAAAATTATAATTAGTGTTCAGGTTGCATTCGAACCAAGTTGTGGATCATTAATAAGATAGATTTTTGTTTGTTAATTAACCTTATACTAAAAAAGTCTTATGCTCAGAGTATATATATTAATGTTAATTAATGTGGAGATTCATATTTAACAGAGAAAATAAGAAAATTTAATAATAAGGTATGAAGTCTTATTTAGATAAAGAAAGATTTAAATAAGGACCATATAAATGATAAAACTTATAAACTCATGAATTTAATGTTGAGTTTTAATGTTTTGAGTCAAGATGCATTGTCATATCTAATATTAAAAAAATTTCTTGCTTAATTTAGTAAAGGAGATATTTTAACTCTATTCTCCATCATTTGTGAGGTGATTTGGGAGAATTAGTTCATGCTATATATGCAGTTATAATTAATTGATTAATGTGATGTTTAATCTTACATAAAATTTTCATGTAAAATAGAAACAAAAATGCATTTCCTTTTAAGTACAAGTAATTACTCACACAATTTCGGACTGTAAACAATAATATAAAACTCTATAATTCCAAGAAAAAAATATGCATTCTTAATTAGTCTAATGACGATGTTTAGTTTTTACAATTCAAAGGTACATAGTTCAGATATATTTTTTTTCCTTTGACAAGGGGAAAAAAATAATTTTATCTGACTTATCTATCTTGACATAGTTTAGCCGAAATTTTATCCTCACCTAATATGTAAATGTATATGTCAAGAACTTATTTCGATATTTAACAAAAAAAAAAGAACTTAATTCGATAAAGAGGCTCAGGCTTAAAATATTTTATTAATTCAGGCAATTAATGAAGGGGTTTGAAATTCTTATGTCGCATAAGAATTTTGGGGATAGTGATAATTTTGTCACGTTTGAACAAAAAAATTACTAAAATGCCATGATAACAGTAAATTTTACCAAAATATCACGTGGCATAATTCGCTACACAGTGTAGCGAATTATGCATGCAAGTAATTCGCTACATAGTGTAACTAAATATGCCACGTCAGGACCAAAAATGCAACATATCAAATTTTGAGAAATTCGCTACGGTGTGTAGCGAATTTCTCAAAATTTGACATGTGACATTTTTGGTTGTATGCATCCTGACGTGGCATATTTCGATATACTGTGTAGCGAATTACTTGCATACATAATTCCCTACACTATGTAGCGAATTATGCCGCGTGATATTTTGACAAAATTTACTATTAATGTGGTAGTCTGGTAATTTTTTTGTCTAAGCGTGACACTTTGGTCACTATTCCAGAATTTTGTCCATTCATGCACACAGAAAACATGTCGATGTCAGCTTTTTTTTCTTTTCCTTTTTTTAAACTTTCATGGGATCCATGCTATTGTGTCTATGGAAGAATGAGTTGACATTTTTCGGTCACATGAGAAACTTTTAACCCATTAATGAAAGCAAGTACATTTGAGAAAGCAATTTAAAATATAATAATCAGTTTATCAAAAAAAATATATATATAATAACCAATTCTTTAAAATTTGTACTTTATATAATTTACGTTAAGGGAAATATTTTCTCATGTTGCATGAGAATTCAATTCTCATGTTGTGATCCTTTGATTTGTGTGTAAAACTTTTTTTTAAAATAAATGTGGGACTCACCACTAGTTGAGTCACAACATGAGAATTGAATGTAACATGAGAAAATCAAATCTCTTTTAAGTTAAATATGCAAATATTCATTTAGTTATTGAAATTGAAAAGCAAAATGAAAAAAAGTCAAGGCTCGACTTTATTATATCAAGTACACTCCTTTTAATAGTTTGGCCGACATGATGTAATAACTATTGTTGTAAGGCCGTTTAGCAATAACTATTGTTGTAAGTCTTCATTATTTACCAAGAGTCTTATGACATGTATTGAACATCAGAAGGACATTTTCTTCATCATTGATTTTATTTGTATTTAATAGTTTTAATCTCCAATAATGGGATTTACACATGTAAAATTAACAGTTAAAAAAGAATGGAAGTAGACTGGTAACTAATTAGTGATCGCTCTTCATATAAATATATATTGCAACAAGAAGCCAAATATAAAAAGGTTAATTCATTTATTGCAGAATTTGAATAAAATACAACCTTATTATTCCCTCCACATCCCAAAGAAAGAAGCCCTGAAATGTTGTTTGGAGGTGTTTAGAAAGGGCTAATTAAACTTGACCCTTTTTCTGGTTGTGTGCTTAGAACTTAGGAGTGTTATATCCTTCTACACTCCATACAAATTGGACACATACCTTAGGACCGTCACTTTAGTTTCAAGTAAAAGTATGTACTTTTCAATGCCTTGGAACATAGTTTGCATGTCCATTCCCTGGCTCCCTGGAACTGTCCCCTGAAGCTCCCGAAGCTTCTTTTTTAATGAAGTTTTCATGGCATTAGCATTCTTTGCCAAACTCAATTTCGCCCTTTTCTTCCTTCCCCTTACATGCAAGCCCCCTCTTGGCCATGTAGAAGAACGCCTTATGCTCATTTTTCCTATGACTGCTACAAATGAAATAAGGTGTGTGTGGGAGAGAGAAAGAGAGAGATGTAACACCCAAGGAATTGAATAGATGCTTTTATAGGCAAATACTCGAGTTTACGCGCATACGTGTGCAATTCTCTTACACAAATAATTGAATTGAATTCACTTTGGTAGAGGTCATGTCAATTTGCAACAGTTGTTTGTGGGGGTGGAATCTGGATATACTCACACTGCTATCTCCCAAATGACTCAAGCTTGTATATCCTATATATATACGTACGTGGTCATGTCTTCTTAAGATATAACTGGAATTTTGAATAAGAAGAGTTATATAGAGGGTTTTATATTTCTCATGTTAAATGAGAATTGAAATCTCATGTTATAAAGATAAAAAACATGTGGGACCTATGTGTTAGAAAAAATTAGATGTATGACTCATGTTAGCACGGAAATCGAAGCGTGTGTGGGAAAGTTTGAATTCTCATGTTAAATGAGAAATATAAAACCCTTATATAAATTTACAAATCACGTTACGTCTTATCGATCAGACTTTACTCAAGTGTCTTACCGGTCAGACTTTACTCAAGAGTGTCTTACCGGTCAGATATAATGTAATTTGTTTCTATGATGCATCACAAAGAAAATAGGAAGGGGGCAATGAGGATCGAATCCAGGACACGAGACTATGATACCATATAAAAAACTAATTCAACTCAGAAACTCAAACTGTTGGGTGATGCTCTTTCTAAAAATTTATATTATACTTTAGCGGATAAGAACTGTGTTCTAGTTTGTGATTTCATATGCAATTTGTGACTACATGCACTATTAAGGTAAAGAAAGTTTAGGGTGAGAGGAAGATTCTTGCTATTTCTTGGTTACAAACAAATCGTTAATTTTAACAAAACTTTGTATACCCAAAGGAGGATCTAATTTTGAATCCAAATCAAGCGGTTGTTAGCTAATGAAATTTAAGGCTTAATCTAATCTCAATCAATTGGAGACTTTACCACTCAAATTTAAATTTCCTTTTGTAATAATATTTGCAAGGGAAAAATGTTTATTCTTCTAAATGACACAACTTACATTCTTCTACTCTCACAAAGATGTTAGACCCACATATTTTTTTTTGTCAACTCTATCTCCTCCTTTGTCTATCTCTTTCTCATTTTTTTAAAATGACACAACTTTACATTTTTTAACACGACACACACTTTTCCCTATTTGCAATTGCATTCCCTAACAAGTGTTAGGTGATTCTCATTCACAAAAATAAAAATAAAAATAAAGCGGCTACGTAACTACATGTCAATCACAAAAGGCCACAATACAAGCACATCTCAATAATGATTTTCCCATATGTATGCAGAGTCCTAGTCTCCTAGTCCTTTTCACAGCTGTGCTCGTGCGTCCCATCTTGTACATTTTGAGGAAATGGTGGAAATCAGAGAAATAGGTACAGAAATCATGTTACCCTGTTCGGGTTTATCCGCAACTGCAATAAAAGAAAACACATTACATATACAAACCAAATAAACCAATCTTGGAGGAAGAAGAAAGATAATAAGACTATTTAATAAATTCCACAGCATTTTACCTATAAGAAGGTAAATATATGTTAATTTCTGACAAGTGACAAGGTCTATTTTAGTAAAAGAAGAGAGTAGGATTGTGTGGTAGTGACAAGGACACCATGTTTTTACTTATTATTACTGAAGGAAATTAAATTTGAGCTCAATGCATTATTCAACAAACAAGGAGTCAATTCATTTATTATATGCAGAGCATATAGTCAGATGGAGACCAATCTTATCAACAGAAATTCTAACAGGTCTTTTTCAAACATGGGGAGTAGCTGAAACTAGCTAAGGCACCAGCCTAGCCAAGAAAAGATTGATAGTGTATATTAGTGCACTATTATTGTTGAAAATAATGTTAAATTGTACTAACAGAATTTCATGGACCCCCTCTCGTACACGTTTAACTTAATGGATACAAATGCTATTAATACAACTTTTCAATCATTGCAAATATACACAGCTATATTCAATGAAATTTAAATTCAACAAATTTTCATCAGACTCCGATGCAGTTGTTTTATCTATAATTGGAGCTGCAACTATTATGAGTACTTTTATTTTCAGGTATTTGCTACTTATACAATGCACTGGGATTTAAGGTGGGGGGTATGCATTTAAAGGCATACACGTGTGAAGGTGGCTTTATCTTCCACAACTTATCATTCATGATAAGCCTACACCATATAATCATAAGTAGTTCAAAAGACTAGTCTTTTCAAGATATGCATGTGACTCCGGATTTTTAGCCTTCAAGTTGCAGCAATCACCACAAACTTCCCCACCATCTATTTTTTATAATTACCGTAAGTAAATTTAAAATTCCTTGCATTTTAGTGGTAAGAAACCAGTTCAATCAAAAGTTTAACTTGTGAGGTGAGGAGATATTAATAGTTGGGATAGGTTATATTTACAATTTTTTTTTTTACAAACTCTTACAAACTACACTATGTTCTCCTTGGAGAACACTGGTTACACTATGTTCTTCCAGGAGAACATAGTGTAATTTGTAAAAAATTTCAAAAAAAGTTTGTAAACATATTCATCCCCTTAATAGTTTTATATTTTTCTAATACGTCCCATCACACGAGAGTCCATTGAGCTTGAAGGGTGAGGAGACATTAATAGTTTTATATTTTTCTAACACGTCTCATCACACGAGAACCCATTCAGCTTGAAGGGTGGACAATGCACAGATTCACTTACCTGTGTTAAAAAACTCCACCATACTGAATTAATTATGAATTAAACGAGACGCGATGATGATCAAATCTGTGACATGAGAATCTAATAACCAATTTAATCCAAAAGCTTAAGCTATTCGATGAGACTATATTAATGATTTTATATTTCTGTAACATCAGTACTTTACTGATATATTATTTATGTGATATAAACTAGGGTTTATCATCTATCATGTCACATGACCACAAAAAATTTCCTACACACACAATATTTTGTGGGGCCCGCAGCAAAAAAAAAAACTCTGGCACGCAAAACGAATCTCTATAACATAACACAATCACTTTTCCTACAACATAACTCTTATAAAACCCTTTAAATTAAGGGATTTATAGTTCTCCTTTGACAGCAAAACTTAAGATTTTTCCAGCAGACTCAGTTTGAATGGGTCCCATAAATTAAAAAAAGAAAATAAAAATAAAAATAAAAGCGTAAACATCGATGGGTCTGCGGGAATGAAGTTTTTTTTTGCAGATGAATGCGAAATGTAACTCCCATAAACTAAATGAATTAATGAACATCCATATGCCAAAATTAGCAGTATGGTGAGAAATTTAACTGCAGCACAGAAGCACCTCACCAGCCTGCAACAAGGAGATGCAGATGATGCATTAATGCACATCAATAAAGATGGTGTAATGAAGAGGAGCATGATATACAGCTATGAGGAAGACAACATTATCGGTGGAGAGTGGTAGCACTAATAATTCCATAAATATACATAAATTCAATATATACCAGATATGGTAGAGTTACCACTGCGAGATCCTCGGGGGTTGTACTAATATAAAGTTGATTACGGCAACATAACGAAAGTGACATTCCGGTCAGGTCCAATCCCGTCGAGTAAAATTTCTCTCGTACAAGTTTATTTTCGCCACTCCTTGAATAAGGCTGCATTCGATGCATGTTAGATACATAGCACTGACAGAATAATATAGCAGAAATAGTTAGTTGAGAAGATTATTTCTTGTATTATGAGCTATTTGATGAATAATTGTAAAAAACTAATTCAACCCAAAAGGTTAAGCTGGTGGGTGAGGGGTTTTTAATGGTTTTATATATCTCAACAACGATTATAAATTTTATTTTACGATATATGTTGATATGATAATGTAAAACTTATTATAATAAACTTTGGGTTGTTGGATATGGAGCCGGATCCTGAAATTAACAAAAAAAAAAATACGGAACCGGATCTTGATGGAAGTAAGTGTTGTTGCAAATTTTCTGATCTGCAGCAACTGAAGAGCTATTAAAGCCATAAACTTTATGTTGTTTGTTATTTTCATGTACAATAGAGCTAAAATAATGATCGAGATTGACTTACTGGATTTGTATCTTCTGTGCTATTCGATGTTGGGCCTCACACTCTGTAGGAAAATATTGGAAATATTTAAGTATGAGTGGTGTGAAGTCTCGTATTGATAACACAGACCAAATGAGGATTATATAAGTATGAAAGATCCATAAATCTACTGTCTTAAAGTTTTGAATTAAGATGTGATGTTAGATTTACTTGTTATGAATTTGTTGCTTAAACCCATTGTTGTGTGGATAATTTGGGCTCTCCTTGACCACTTTGTAATAATTGTATCAGAGCCAATAATTTGATTTAGATGAATATTTACAAATTGATGTTTTTGGGATTCCAATACTTAAAGAGATGTTTTTGTAGAAGCTGTCCTTACGAGGAAGCATGATATTAGGCTTCACACTTTAAGGGAAGAATATTAGAAATATTCAAGTAAAAGAGGTATGAAGTCCCAAATTGACAAGACATAGATCAAATAAGGATCATATAACTGCCAAAAATCCATAGACATATAACCTTGATGAGTGAACGATCATCTCTCTTATTTTGATCTCCCTTGACTGATATGTAACATTGTTTACATAATGGGTAATTTTTTTGAAGATTTATATCCAATAGCTATCCTATTTAAATAATGAAAGTATGAAACCAAGAGCAATTTTTTGTGTTGTAGTCTATTACTTTCTTTCTTTTTCTTTTTCTTTTTCTTTCTGAAAACAATAAAAGTTTAAGTGAAATTATACACTGGTGTCCCACCAGGATCAGAGAAGACCCTCCAACTTCTTTGAGCTTTGTTGGCTTTATCACTTATTTTTTAACCAATACAACAACCCCAAGTTTTCTCTTTTGTGTTGTTTATACATACAGCCATCAAAATATACGAGAAATTATTCATATTCATCAGGTTTTTTTTTTCTTTTAATAAATATACATGAGTCTGTTTTATCCATGTGTTCCTTTCTTTGTTTATTTTTATTTCATAAGAGACTTTACTATTCACATTTGAATTATGAATATGTTTTTCTCTGAAAGTGTGAGCAATATAACTTGACGGGGAAATCACCGTCAATGAGATAAACGACAATCAACAAAGTATAACTCAACCTAAAATACTAAAACATCAAAAACATATCTAAGCTCATCCTCAAATGGAATACACAAGCGGTTCTTACTGTGTTTCATCCTTCATGAAGTCGTAGTATTAACCACAAGATGAAGATGTTATTGTCTGCCTCCTATTAAATATGGCATTGCACTATTGCAGAGACCAAATAAAAGGAGTCTACTACCTAAGATTTTAGCTATATATGTGATTTTGCAGCTTGAAGAGTGCCTCCAGAATTCTCCAAAAAGAAATACCGCTGACCCCAGTTGCATTCACTTACATGAGGGTGAAAAGTGAAACTCATCATGCTCTAATTCTGTACTACCCAACTCAAAAACAGGGCTGGGATGTTAAGTTTTAACAACTCAAGTTGAAGTTGAAGGACGATGACAGAGTAGGCCAGAAACACATGGTACCCAGTCAGTCACAAGTACAACATATCTTTTCAAAATCGCAATTTGATAAGAAAACATCTTAAATGTTTAATCCAATTAGCCTTTTAATGACTTTGAATTATGCAAAATGCCTTGTCATAACTTGGAATGAAAGTGACAGCACGGATGAATTACATTTTAAGAAGAAATATCTCAACAGCAATAAGCGGAAAAATAGTAAACATGACGGACAACCTCACTATCTGCCTCCTAAAAGTGGAACAAAGATTAAGATACAACGAACAACGAAAATGTATTTAAATTCACGTGTATGAATCAAACTACTAAAAGTCTAAAATCCTATCAAGTTTTAAATAAAAAAACCAATGAGAAAATACACATAATTTACTTTTTGTAATTGGAAGAAATTTTATCCCAATCAATACAGTAAGCAAAGTACCTTCAAACACACCTCATGATTGTGGGACATTTAACATTTCAATCAATATCATCTTTATCAAAACAGTATTTATTCAACTTGGAAGATACAACCAAGGTTCCAAAACTTAATCTGATTTTTTAAGATTGATTCAGATTTCTGACACAGGAAATAGCTAACAAAAATAGGATTGATAATTAGATATTGGCTACACTCATTACTAGTATCACACTGGTCATACTGCTTAGGTGCCTGCTCTATTCCTAGCTAGCTAATGCTTCGCTATTAATACAAAGATATTATTTGGTTTACTTTGTATGTTTTCACTGAGAATTACAAAAATACTACCTTATCTAAACCCCATTTCTTTCGCAAATCTTAAAAATAGGAAACAAAATGAGAACAATGATGCATTTTTTGAATTTATTAGTGAAAACATAGCAATTGGAAATTAAAACAGAGAACAAACCAAATAACCTCCTAACTCTTGGAAAAAGAGTTCCATGTCTTGTAATTATCCAAAATGAAAAATCATAAAATGTATTTAAGTTGGCTGATCATGTAGAAGGAAACATGGCTGGTCTTCGTGTCATTAGTCAAGTCTAGTTGATAAAAAGATCATCTAGAATTTCGTGCTTGCCAAAAGATCAATTTAAGAAAAAAATGCCATACTCATTGACAAAGTTGATGGGCAAAGCCACCAACCTGATCTGAGTGAGTGAGTGATTTTTGTTTAGAATTCAACTCCCTGCCAAATATTAGGAGATAAGGAAGCTCAAATTATCATTGAAATAACTAAAACATTACATGAAACGCTTTATGACAGTATCATATTCTACCAAAAAATAGGACAATAACAAGTAAAATTCTACATCACTAAAACTAAAATAACAGCTCATATAGGTTATTATCTTCCATTTTTACATTTATATCCAGAAGTCTCAATCAACCATGAGCTCTCAGCTGTGAGTTGAGGGTCACCCCTGCAGCATAAATATAAGCAGAGTTATAAGTATTAAAAACAATTCTTAATTCAAATATATCCTCATATTCCTTATGCTGTCAACTTGGCACCAGCACATTAATCACAAAAATGGTAAAATTTGTTGGTCTCATCTTTCCATCAAAAGGCCAATAAATCTTTATAAGTGTTATCGTGTTTGTCAATGACAAACAAAATTGATAACGAATTAAAGCAGTCAAAGAAATAAACTAGTGCATTTTATGGAGCAAATGGTTTTACTTGAAGCAGAAGTTGAGCGACAACTTTGATACACAGTGTGCTTCACGGTTTCCTTGTGCCCCCAAGTATGTTCATCAGAGACGTTTGTTTGAGGAATTTACTTTCAGTCCTCTGGTTCACATTTCCTAAATGATCAGTTCGTTGGTTGACTTTCATTGGCGACGTTTTAGTTGAAACATCCATCCTTATCATTCCACCGTCCTGCAAAGGTTCTGCAATTCAGCAAATCAACACAAAATCATTGACTAATATAATCTGTTAGGGTCACGAATCATAACACAACCAATGAGGAAAGGAAGATGGTTAAATATTAAAGGACAAAGATTTTTTATAAAGAAACAAAAAGGACAAGGAGAACAGAAATAAGATAAGACACTATCAAAGTAAGATATATCAAGCAGAAGTGTTAAACCGTAAAATCAGGTGCTAGGAACATCATCATATCCTCATATTTCATTTTCTTCTTTTTGCATGTCACTGCTCAAATATGAATTGTCTCAAGCAAGGATAACATCTTTGAGTATTACTGAGAGGGTGACATTCTCTATATCCTGTTTAATTGAAACCTCTACATTATTATTTACGGCATTATTGAGAATGGGTGCAAATATGCAATGTAATGCCTATTTTCGGGATATTATTCAACAAGGGATCTCATCTTTGACTCTGAAGGCAGCATATGGACCTCATCTAATGTTAATAATAAAATAAGGAATGAATGCAACCACATGGGTTCCGAGCCTGCATCATCACCTTGTAACTTCTGAAACACACAATTCTCAAGCATGAAGTCAAGTTTAGGGACCAAGTATGTTAACTTCATGATTCCTATTCTTAGATCAAATTCTCCCTATGTTTTCTGTCTAATTATTAGTTTTAGTCCAATCAAAATTATTTTGAAAACAAATTACTATTAATTCATTTAACTATCATTCTTAGTTCCTTGCTTATTGTAGTTTGTTATTTCAGACAATGTGGCTCTCTATTAATCTTGGATACTCTCCAAATGCTTAAGTATTTTTAAGTCTCTGAAGTCGAACTGTGCATTGCTCTTCAAATTCATGAGCTAAACAGAGGGAATAAATTGTCCAGGCTCAAAACTGGTTTTGATTTAGAACTATTCAAAACCAGTTTGAACAGGTTCAAAAGGAGTTCAAAACTGATCCAAAACCTCAACTGATTTTGAACCGGTTATGAACTGGTCCAGACGGGTTTTGAACCAAAACCTCAGTTTTAAGCAGGCTTGGGAAAAGAAAAAAACGTTTCGGTCTGAACAGGAACATGCACATCCTTACTGTGAGAAAACTTAAAAGACGAAATTTCAGCAAGAACGAACCATCAAAACGGAAAGAAACATGAAACTCATCAAAGATATGATAATGATTCATCAGTCAGGGATGGCATAAGGAATAGACATATGGGAATTCAATTCCTTAGTGCAAGCATATAAATGGTTTCCAAGTTCAAGAATCGAACAATAATTCAGGTGGAAACAATATTATGATCCCACGACCGAGTTCAAGTCAGGGAGAAAACACAATTAGATATGTCATAAACCAAACAAAAGAAAATCCTTTGAAGAAAAGGAAGATCCGGCACAATGGCCAAAGAAGAAAAACCTCCAAGGTAGTGTCGTTGACCTTTATAATTCATCCAATTAGAGGGTAGAAAATTTGAGCGCATTCCTTTGGTTTCTATACTAGAGAGACATCCTTGTAATCTCATTTCAATAATGGAAGTTTTTTCTGAACTAGGTCCCATGATTTCTACTCTTCACGTTGAAGAGATTTTTCACGTTAAAATTGGTGTGTTCTATGCTATTTTTACATCACTGTTTCTTATGTTTTGTTATTGACGCTTCTATTAGCCAGGCTATGGGTTTAGGCTCCTTCCACAAGAGTATTTGAACACAATAAAAAGCCTAAACTCTACATACATTTGTATTTTCCACCTACCTATTTTCACTCCAACCAAGCATGGTGTTTTCTACAATAAGATGCAAAATAACTTCTAAGATGGATATTTTTAATGAGAATTCAAATGTGAGTGATGGACCTCTTATATTGATTAGGATTGGACTAAGCGAGTACCATATTAGTGGAAAGACCATAAACGGCCTCCCCCTTGACACATATCAATTTCTAAAATTCCTTTTTTGAAGCTTCCACACAAATACACACTTTTCCTACTTCCAAATCTTCAAAGTTGATAGCCTCATTTAACGTTGAATCACAAAATACGACATGTATTCATTATTTGAATAAGTTTATTTAATTAAACTACCAATCTGTAATCGTTCCCAAGAAATGCAACACCAAAATTTAGCAGCCTACAGATACAAAGAAGCGAACATCCATATTCTACAATAGGTAGCAATTAAAGTTGAGAAAGACAAAGAAGTATTTATAGAAGTGTACCTTGAGGTAAGTGAGGAAGATCAAGCAGGGGATCATACATATAAACATTAGATGTGAGATACTCCCCAACTTGCTCCCGAAACCACTTGCTCTCTTTTATGGGTTTTTTCAGTTCCGCCACTGAGATCATAAACAACCACTCCATTAAAGAAAAAGTCATAGTAGTTGAAAGCAAAAAAAAGAGAAAGATGAAAATTGATGGGTAAATCTCAAACCTTTAGCAGAGGAAGGAAAGGTGTTGAGTGAGGGAAAATCAGAAGGCAGAGAAGAAAGTAGAGGAGCATACATGAAAGTATCAGACTTGAGATAATCCAAAAAAAATTTCAGTAACAATTTCCTTCCCCTGTGCTTAATGGGTTTCTTCTTTTGAACTCTTAGGCGCGCTCTCTTTTCCATTTCTTCTTCTGTTGTGTCTTTTCCCGGGAACCCAAAATACATGAAGGAACCAGTAACGTTGTTGGCGGTGTAGAAACTTTATCAACGAGACACGTGTCGTGTTCGGAGGAACTGCTAGTGTCACGTGTCAGAGGTCCGAGGAACCGTTGTTGATAAATTTAATATAAATTTATAGGGCTTCGTAGTTCGTATAATAGAAATGAACATGTGAAAAGATATACTTACAACTTTTTTTTACTACTTCTTATTATCAAGTTTTAACCGTTGATTTTCATCAATCTAATGGTTATAATTTATTGGAAATTAATAATTAATTAATAAGTGTGATCCAATAAATTATAATCGTTAGATTGACATAAATTAATGGTTAAGATTTGATAGGAAGAAGTAGTAAGAAAAAAACATAGTAAGTATAACATTTTCCATTTTATATTAGTTTGAATTATATTTATAAACTTTTTATTTACAAACTACATTATGTATTCCTGGAAGTTCACTCAGTTAGTAATGTACTTTCGGGAGTACACAGGGTAATTTGTAAAAATTTGTAAAAAAAAAATTATAAACGGATCATTCCCCCTTATACTAATATAAAAAGTGGTGAGACTCATCATTAAAAAAAAAAAAATGGTAGCATAATTATCGAAGAGTCTATAGTGCATAAGATATAAAGTCTCCTACAATATGAGACTTGTATTCCCCAAATTTATAAACTTAAAAAATTAAAATTAAAACTATGAAGCATATTTTTATTTGTTAAGAAGTGTCGCAATAAATGTATGTGAACTAGTGAGAGTTTATAAATATTTTCCATTGAGGGTAAAGTATGTCAATATAGGAGTGCTCATAGTGACAATGGTAGAGACCAAAACACTGTTGAGGCTTCCCGTGATGCTGTATATCAAAGGAGGAGAGTGAGTGGGTGGCTAGAGCGATCTGCTAATATGCAGAGTAATAACCATTGTTGAGATTAGATTTGAAGAAGATACCCCTTCAATGTAACTGAGGGGTATTATAAAGGGGATGCCTCTGTCAAGTGTAGGGGAGAGAGTGGGTAGCTGTACCACCTAGCCAGCCTAGCCTTTTAGGCTAAGCAAGTTGAAACCACTTTTAGTGTACAAGGATAGCAGTGCAGGGAAGAAAGGGAAAAACCCAATGGTGAACCTCTATGGCTGGCCATGGGTGCCCTCTAGAAGGTTCTAGGGGTGGACTTAACAAAATAGTGTCTAACTTGTTGGGCCTAAAGCGGGTAGCCAGAACAGAAGCTCCCCGAGATTGGTAGTTTGCAGAGTGAGGGTGCCAAGATGTATGACAACTTAGGTCGACCACCCGAAGTGTGTAGTGTTTCGAGCGATATATAATTTAACCGATCTGTAATATGTCGGCTTTCATGTCTTCTTTATTTACTTTTTTTAAGTATGAATTGTTCGGTTGACAAAATAAGTGCTTTAGGTTCGGGTCTTCAATTACCGACTTCTGCTGAAATTGTGACTCGGTCGGATGCTTATATGTTGTGTAACTGACCAGTAAGACCACAAGTTACCAATAAGGACACTGAAGAACAGTTTGATGGGGGGTGGAAATGAGCTATGATCGACCAGTCGGGTAGGGGAGCCTAACAATAGAGGTGATGGTGCGATTGGTAAGTAGTTCTGTCTTTGCAGAGTTGGGTTCTGCCAATGAGAGTGGAAGAGTCAGCATTCGTAGATGCCACAAATGAATTGTAAAGTTATGAACTTCGCTTTCAATTAGGAGCATTTTGAGAAGGCAAAGTAACAAGGTCTTTTGTAGTTGAGCAGGCAAATGAGAAGTTCCAGTGAAGAAAAACTTCTCAAAGATTGAATAGAGAGAGTTGTCTTCGTTGTTCAGTAGCTTTAGTAGAGAAATGAGAATCGGAGTTTGTCATTTCCCAGAGACGGCGCCAATAAATTGGTGAGAGTTCAGAAATGTGTCCATGAAAGGTGAAGTATGTCAATCTAGGGATACTTATAGTGGCAATGGTAGAGATCAAAACACCATTGATAACACATATTTTATTACACTTATTTGTTACTCCAGATTAGTATTTTTAGGATTTATTTGAATAAAATAATGATATTTTGAGTTAATTTACATTTTTAGTGTTTGATTGAGTTTAATTTATTTTTGTCAGAATTTTTCAGCTTTACGTTCCTTCTATTTTGGCCATATCTCGGTCCACAGTTGTCGGATTGACTCCGTTCTTGTTGGGTTTTTCAGATAACACAGAGGGCTACAATTCTTATGAAGAGCTCGAAGCCCAATTCGGACTGGAAGCTGGTCGATTTCTAACGCCAAGAAGACCATGTTTTGCTGAAGTTTTAGACTTGTAATTAAGTTTTATTTTATTATTTTATTTTGTATTTTAGACGAATGGGCCGGGCCGATCTGAATTAAGCCCAGCCCACATTGGTTTCTGACCTAGGTGCATATGAAGCACAAGGGAAGGAAAACATTGAAATTATGATGTAATTTTCAGAATTGGGGATCAAGACTTTTTCTCTGAAGCGTTCTTCGCGTTCTTCATCTTCTTTTTCTTTTTCTTTTTCTTTTATGCAATTTAATTTGTAATCATGTTTATCCTAGCCATGCTAGGCTAAACCCCCTTTTAATCAACCAAAGGGGAAGGGATTCCATGGATCTGTTTAGAGGATCTGCGATCAATCTCTAACCAGATTTGTTTCTTTACCCTAACTCAGATCAATATCGTGCGATTGTGGATATTCGATCTGAGGTTCGCGATTGCGATTATGGGTGAAGAATGATTATCAGATTTGATGATCCGATTGTTCTCAATTGAAAATAAGGATTCTGATTCAATTGAGATCAACCGTGAATCTGGTAATTTTTATCCAATGAAGGACGTCCATGGAACCCTAACTCTAGGTTGGTTAATTTTAATTACGAAGTTTTAATCCCAGTTTTTATATTCTGTCTTTTATTCAACCGAAATCCAAAACCCCCCTTTTATTTTCTGTTTTCATAAGCGATTTTTACCAATTCAATTTTCTTGAGAGACGACTTAGGGTTTCCACTTTACTGCAAATTTTTGAACCCTAATTAAAAAATAATTTTTAATTTGCGCGAGTTCGACAGCTCGTGTCAAATTTGGCGCCGTTGCCGGGGAAATTGCATCGGTCTAAATCATTTTTTTTTGTGATACTTCTTGTTTCTTTTTCAGTTTAAAAAAAAAAGAGAAAAAAATTTTAATTTTCTCATTAATTCTCTTTTATTTTTATTTTTCTTTTCTTCTTCTGTTTCTGTTTTTTTTTTTAAAAAAAAAATTAATAAAAAAAAATTGCATTACGGTTTACGGTTTTGGGCAATTTGGGGAAATTGGTAAAACTTCTGTTTGAGAGATTGGCTTCGGGAGTTCTCTTCCCCAAGGAATTCGACGCCCTTAGGGCGTGAGCATAAGTCACGCCCTT
>JAVKPL010001767.1:0-17104 GCA_032173675.1 Gastrolobium villosum
ACCAGTAATTCAATCTCAATTAAGGTAAGATAATAGGAATATGGCTAAGCAATCAACAGGAATTATGAACAAAAAGGCTCAGGCTCAAGGGGTTAGCAATGGAAAAATTCATATCGGTGGATTATTTGGCCATGGCTAACAGAATAAAATTTTGCCTTAATCATTTCAATCAATGCATGCATCTCAGAGAAACAAAGCAAGTTCTAAAATGCTATCACAGTGAAGTCTCTCAGAATAAAATAAGTGTTTAAGCAAAAAACTTCACCAGCTATGATGTCAAGCTAGACTTCTAAAAGAAACATTAAGCATCATTAATTATTCAAGCACAAAATTCAGACAAACAAGCTGAAGTTTACTCATGCCCATACGATATCATGCCAGAAGTTCATACAATGTATTCCAAGAATTCAATCAAGCACATTTACCAGATAAGCACATTTAAACCTGAGAATTGCTTGATTTATTTATTTATTTATTTATTTTTAAATAAGATGACATCAATAAACACAAATTTGAGGGTTAAAAATGTCTCCCCTTTTCAGAATAATTTTCTGTTTAGACGTCTTTTCCATGGTGTAGTTTCGCAGTAATTACCAAATCTCGCATTCAGCATGCTATGCGACAATTCCCAGATTTAGAATGTTGCTGTCCTCAGCAACAAACTATTCTAGATGATAGCTAATTCTGCCAGATGGAACACACACATACTTGTTAAATTGTAAAACAGAATAATCACGAAAAACTGAACAATGTTCTGAAAAACTGAACAAGAGTCAAATTTTAGCAATATCATCAACAATGTTTTCAAAATGTCAAAATAATTTGCCCCAAGAAACCGGCAATGTGCAGTGGGTGATGGTGAAAATTAATTTAAACATCATCCATGACATCATCAGCTTCAAGGTCCGCAAGCACATCATCAGCAGCAGTGGAAGGCATAGATGGACCAGCCTGTGAAGTGGGTGGAAATTGGGCCATCAAACCAGCTGTGTCAATTCCTCTATCCAGGCAAAGTCGCTCCAGCATACTCATCATATAATTACTTTGAACCATCAATTGCTGCTGACGATGGTCAAGAGTTCGAAGCAACAGAGAATCAGCAGAGGAGGTGCAGAGGAGACTGGGGGTGGTGGTGGAACTGCACCGCCAGATGCTTTCCAGATAGCTTGCCTTCGGGATTCCTTTTGCATATCATTGTAGTGGTCCTGAGTCAGATCTTTCTTTATTTTCACGTCTCTTGGCTCATCCTCAGGTATTTCCACTCCTGCTTGTATACAGAGTTGCTCAATCAGTGAGAAATGAGCCAAACTAAAGTCTGATCTTCCTTGAGTAATAATATAGACTATCCTATCAGACAGAATAGCCCCAGTGTGAAGATTATTGCCTCCCAGTAGAGTATATAGAAGAACTGCTCTTTCCACATTGACATCACTCAAGTTAGTGGAAGCTATGATTGTAGAATTAATGAAGGAATGCCAGAAAATTTCCTCTTCATTGAGGTCCAGCCGATCTAGTTTTTCTGGTACATTCGGCTGACCATGTTTTGGCTTCCAGGCAGAGTGAGGTTGAGTGATACCCTCACGGATTGTTGCAGCTATAGCAGGCATCTCCCGATACACCCCTCAACAGGCTGCATCCTGTTGAATGTGTCTGTAAAATAGCAGGACTGTGTAGCATCCCAGGAGGTTTGCAAGAACCTCTCTATCTGAAATGGTGTGAAGGAGACCTCTCTCCCTCTTACCCAGCTCTTTCTTATCCTGTTTACAGTCTCCCTATTAGCATTTGCGCAGAATTATCTCAAAATGGTACTGCAGCTGGTTCTCGGGAACTGAACCAAATGGTTCCAGCCTCTCCTTTGTATTGTCAGGCTCACCGGACAGTCGTCCGCCAGGAAACTACTGATTCTTCTTTCTTGGATCATTTTCTTCTTCAAGAACCAGTTGTAATACCGGTCCTGTGCTTCTGGAGTTAGGAATCGGTTGCCATCAAAATCGACCAGAGCAGGGGCCCTAGGCCTTTTTGTGCCAGATGCACTACTTCCCTCAGTATTTTTGCTTCCAACAGTCTTTTTGGCTGTCTTCTTTCCCTGCACTCAGAAAAATACAACACAATAGAATACAGTACAGGTCTAATTATTAAGCACGGAAACAACCCAATTCCCAGATTTATCAGTTTGTGCAGCCTAATTATCATATGCCAATAAGTCATCATGGTGTAAATCAAAGTCATGTGAGATCAGAGTCAAATTTGCATGAACTAACAACTTAGCAATCTCATGTGGTCATGGCAATGGGTATGCAAGTCATGTAAGTTCAATGGATTCTAACACAGTCATGTTCTTGTAGAGCGACAAACACAAAGTTATCCGCAAGTAAACCATGCATATCCTTCATCATTTTGTGAAACATGCAATCCCATTATCCATAGATACACATGTTATGACCTTTCATGAATCACTAGGGAATTTTAAATCA
The DNA here is from genome assembly GCA_032173675.1 of Gastrolobium villosum. Classification (NCBI taxonomy): domain Eukaryota; kingdom Viridiplantae; phylum Streptophyta; class Magnoliopsida; order Fabales; family Fabaceae; genus Gastrolobium; species Gastrolobium villosum. Next base: position 2,475 of record JAVKPL010001767.1, read on the forward strand.
GACAATTTATCGAACACCTAGCATGCATGATCAATACCCAACCAATCCACACACTTAGATATCATCACCAATGAACCTACCATTGTAAAATGGCTACATCAACCACACATTGCAATAGAAAAACAAAACCTTTAAACTTACCTTGTTTCCAGCCATTGTTGTTTATTTGCAAGAGAAACCCACAACCTTGATTTTTCAGCTTTTAGAATCCAAATTCTACCCACAACGGTTGAGAAAAAAATGGAAAAAGGAAGGAATATGGTGGTAGGGTGGGTTGTGGTAGAGGAAAAAGAATGGGGAGAGGTGGGAGGTGAAGTGTGTTTATGGAAGAAGAAAAGAAAAAGGGAAGAGGGAGATGGTGGTTGGCGGCGCGGCTGGGGGAAGAAGAAGAGGAATGATAAAATACAAAATAGGGTTTTGGCCCTTTAAAAAAAAAACTGCAGCGACTCCCGCGCTCGTAGCGTGGGTTTCACGCTGAGAGCGCGGTCACCACTGGCCATTTTCAATTTCTGGCGCTCCGAGCGCCATACCCACGCTATGGGCATGGGTTTCTTTTCTCACGCTCACAGCGCGGGGACCACGCTAGTAGCGTGGGTCTTACTGCCTGTTTTCATTTTGTGGTGCTGATAGCGCGGTTTCCACGCTATCAGCGCGGAACTTTCTGCCATTTTCTAATGATTCACGCTGCTAGCGTGGGCACCACGCTATCAGCGTGGACTTAGCAATCTCATTTTTAACTTTTAACATTTAAAACTAAAAGCAAGCATCTAAACTAAGAAACTTGAAAATTTTCCACTGGGTTTCCTCCCAACAAGCGCTTGTTTAACGTCATGAGCCTGACTGGAACCTTGATTACTTAGGTGAAGTTAAAGGGACAGAAATTGTGTCCCTATTCACAGGTTCTCCATAGTAGAATTTCAAACGATTCCCATTTACCTTAAAGGGTCTCTCAGCATCAAGAGGAGAGATCTCAATGGTACCATATGGGAATACATTTGTCACCACAAAAGGACCAGACCAACGAGATTTAAGTTTACCTGGGAATAACCTCAGTCGAGATTTGTACAATAATACCTGTTGACCTGGTGCAAACTCTTTGGGCTTGATCTTGCTATCATGCCACGGCTTAGTCTTCTCTTTGTAAATCTGTGCACTTTCATATGCAGCCCTTCTGAACTCATCAAGCTCATTCAACTGAAGTATCCTTTTCTTTTGAGCTCCTGATGGTTCAAAATTTAAAAACCTTGTAGCCCACAAGGCTTTGTGTTCTAACTACAGTGGCAAATGACAAGGTTTTCCATACACCAATTGATAAGGTGACATGCCAATAGGAGTTTTGAACGCAGTTCTATACGCCCAGAGTGCATCATCAAGCTTCTTAGCCCAATCCTTCCTAGAGATTCCCACCGTCTTTTCTAGGATTCTTTTTATCTCCCTGTTGGAGATTTTAACTTGCCCACTAGTCTGAGGATGATATTGTGTGGCTATTCTGTGTCTCACCCCATATTTAACTAGCAAGCTTTCAAAATGTTTATTACAAAAGTGGGTACCTCCATCACTGATAATAGCCCGAGGTACTCCAAACCTTGTAAAAATATTTTTTCTCAGAAAAGTGACAACCACTTTAGCATCGTTGGTGGGAAGAGCAACAACTTCCACCCACTTGGAGATATAATCCACAGCAACAAGGATATACTGGTTGGAATAAGATGAGGGAAATGGCCCCATGAAGTCAATGCCCCGTACATCAAACAACTCTACCTCTAATATATTATTCAGAGGCATCTCATCCTTGCGTAAAATATTACCTGTTATCTGACACTTATCACATTTTTCCACACAATCCCTCACATCCTTGAAGAGTGTCGGCCAATACACTACAAAAAACACGGTGCATAACGACATCAGGTTAACCACATTTTTTAACATGTTGATAAAAATTTGAAAATATCCCTGATTAGCGACATTATGTTTAAAATGAAGTAAATTTTTTTTTGAATTTTTTATTATAAATTTTTTTAAAAAACTTTTTCATTTCTATTCGCTCCTCTATTCATTCTCTATTCGTCTATTCTGATAAACCCTAAAGTTTATCTCCGTTTTTCAGCTTGGAACAATCTTTCTATTCGTTCCTCTACTAGTCTATTCTGATAAACCCTAAGATTTATCTTTGTTTTTCAGCTTGAAACTCAGTTCCTTTCTTAATCCCTTCAAATCTTGGCTCATTTGGTTATTCATCTTGGAGAGGAAGCAAGTTCTCCATTCCCACAAACTAGAATTTCTCATTGCTAAGGTGACTCTGCTTTCAGATCCTTATAGATCTATGAATATTGTCAATATTTTCTGGTATTATATATTTTTATTTAATTATTTTTGAAATTCCATGTTTAGGTTTCATCTTTGCTGATGTTAAATTTGGAGTTCTGATCTCAGATCTAGTTTGTTGTAGCAAGGTTAAACAAGGGAACATAAACTCTTTTGTCACCTGTGATTCTGCGAGTTCTTTCTTTCCAACAATTTGTAGTAATTTATCCCAAACTCTTAATTTATCAAAACTCTTACATCACACCACGTTGTTTTTTTTTTTCCGACTTATATGCATATCTTACTCTATTTTCTTTCGTTCTGTTCAATTCATGTATTAGCAGATGCGCTTTGGTCTCTCAAACTAATTTGTTGGATTCATTACTCCAATTGCAAGCTGGTGAGTTTTTTTTTTCTTCAGAATATAAAGAAATGCTTGTTCGGAATTCATAATAGGTAACAGAGTATTCGTAAGATATTTAACCATCCATGGAGCTATGAAACTTTGTATATTTTGGATAGTCGTGACTAACAATAAGAATATTGTGACTTTAAAATTCTATGTAGACTTCATATAACATTTGGGGTTAAATCATAATTTTTAGCAGCTCATCGTAAGAGAAGGGGTTGGTTACTTGGAGTTGTGCTAGAAGCCTTGAAAAATTATTTCTTGCACATTTAATTGCCTGTCACAGTTGCAGAATTTTCATGTAGTATTACAATCATATTGTATATAGTTACTAAGCACAAACCTTTTTCTTTGTAAGGGCTTACCTGACCTGAAATGCAGCAAATAATCATGATAAGAATCATGTAGCAAAGAATTGATTTCGGTGATGAAATATCTTATCCTCTTTATTTTTTATTTTTTTTACCCCATCTTGAGTAAGTTGGCCTTTGGCTCATGATGGAAATGATAACAGTAGTTATTATAGCTTTGTAAACAATAGGAAGTTATGAAGCTTTCCAAACATTAGGATTATAGAAAATAGTCCAATTATTTATTATTCTTGTAAATATAAGTTGTATTTATTTTTCCATGTATATAAATATCAGTATGCTAAGTGCAAATTCTCAAGCAATTCACAGAAATCTCTCTTGAATTTTTTTCTCAGGTCGTTTAAAGAAAGTGTTTTTTGTCTATCTCACCCATAAACTGAAGTTAGTAACCCAGGCTTGAAGTTTACTTCCCAGTTTTTGCTTATTTGATCATCAGGGTTTTCCTTTATACCTGAACTTCTTGTGCTCTAACTTTGATTTTTTGGCATCCGCTATTGTACACACTCACACTCATCACTTCTTATATTTACCAACAAGAAATAGGGCTAATTTTGCATCACCGCCTCAAATTGGCTGCCAACAAGTTTGAACTTGCATTAGCCTGTATCAATTTCAAGATTGTATCATGAAATGCTGACTCAGGTTGTGCTTCACTTATATGTGCTTGTAATGCTGCAATTCATGAAAGGGTGCTTAGGACATGCGATGACTTTGTCTGGCCTGTGGATACTGCATTCCTTGGACACTTCATTATTGATGTCGAGTTTCTTGACCTGAAAACATGCCCTCTTATTGTGAGTCCCTAAATTTTACAATCGTTACTTTATTAATATGATATTCACGTAAATAGATAATTATATAATTTGCCCGTAAATATGCTCTTTGGTCTCTTCCTCTGTAAGTATGCAGAGTCTGCAATAAAATGTGTTAGGAGTTTAATTTTTATATTTTACTTAATTTGTGTTGTTCCAAGTATTGCTTTAGTTATAGCCTTTCACTATGTTGCATATTTCATTGCTTTACAGGTTCTACGGGAAGTATTGAAACATTATTCAATACCTGACAATTTATTTGGCAAGGTCTGCGTCATTATTGATAAAGTGAGTTATGCATAGTGTTGCTATTTTAGTTTATCTTTCTATTTGTTAATGGTGCTCTAAGATTTCTGATCTTTGTTTGTTATCGAGAAACAAATATGATAAGGAGATTATGATATCTCTTTTTTTTTATAAAAATAGTAATATCACAAAGTTTTGTTATAAAAATAGCTTTCTCAACAGAGTATATATATTCACTGATTCCAAATATTTAATTTTTCCAATTTTCTTCATAACACACAAACCCTAATTTGAAGCTCCTTGCATCTGGGTCTGGATTTGTTGCTACTGAGTTTGAAGATAAGCACACACTATCATTCTCCCCAAGTGAGTCTGAAGATAAGCACACACTCTTCAGAAGAAACATCTCACTCAAAAGGGTATGTTTCCTTCTCTCTTATCCTTTCTTGTTCCCCTTTTTTTTCTCTCTCTCTCTCAAGTTTATTTTTCTTTTTTAAATTCTTTTTCACAAATTATCATAAAAATTATCTGATTTTTTTTTAAGATTACAAAAGAGCTGACCAAAGACAACAATTTGCTCCATAGAGTAAGTTTTATGTTTTTTTTATCTTTTTTTAATTGCCAGAGAAATCGGTTAGCGATTGTTTTAGTATTTTGCCTGAACTTTTGGCCCCATTAAATACATGTTTTTTATTTAAAGTGAATTGGAGTCAAACTTGGATGTCTACAATTCTTGTTTATCTTTTTGGATTTACAATTTTTAATATTAATGTTTTGTGGTATTTGCCTGACTCGAAAAGTGTCAAAAAAGGGGATACTTCGCGCAATCTGCGAATGTGCAGAAAATTTGTAACTTAATATATAGTATCAGTAGTTCGTTTGTTCCTCTATTGAAGCTAATTATATATATATATGACCTTTGATCGTGCTCATAATGTTGATCATGGATTGAATTTAGAAATGGCTGGAGCTACTGCTGTAATATTCTCATACCTATTATAGTATTCCCGTTTTGATTGCCTTATAGTGCAATTCCAAAACAGTGGGAAAAGAGTCTTATTCTTAAATTTTGCTCTTTTTTTTTAGCAAAATTGGATATTAATGGAATGCTTACTTGATTTTTCTTTAGCTTGCAGGTTGTCCGAGAGACCTTGGAACCAAGTCTTCAACTAGCAGCTGGTGTGCTTTCTCCGGTAAATCAATTTCATTCTCATAATTTTTTCAGCAATGAAGGAAGACGATACTGGGTACCTCTTTATGTCAAAAAAATGGATGTTAATTTTTTTTCATTTTTATTTTTAATTTATATTATGTATTTTTTAACGAATTAAGACTTTTGAATCTTGATGTCAAATTTTGTTATACTCACTGATGAGTGGTGGAAAGCATCATTGGCTTTTGAGTATTTCTTGTTATTAGAGATTTCTTGTATCTATTTACATCAAGCACTGGTCTTGGAGTCATAGTGAGTTTCATTAGTGAAAATTGTGTGCAAAATTGATCCAATAACTTTCAAACTAATTTTTAAACATTGTTATTAGTGCAAAGGACTGGTTGGACCCTCTTGTTTTTCCTTTCTTATCATTTCTTTAAATTAATAAATGCATATTTATGCAGGCTGGACTCCTCACAGCATATATCTTGAGAACCTTGAGCTTTGAAAAGTATGTTTTATTCTCTAAAAATTATCCAAAATGGTATTTTCAGCATGGTGTGAAGTTAGTATATCAAAGTTTATAATTGCATTTCAGATTCTAGAGTTAAGGAGGTGGAATTTTTTGTATACATTAATAAATTTTCCTCTGCATATACCTGCAGACATTCAAGTGTTCGTGAAATTGCATTGATGATCTTAATGGCATACTCATCCTATATGATGTATGAGGTATTGGAAGCTCACACATTTTGTTTGCTATCGATTTGGCATTAGTTGCAAGGCTAGAACAAAATGGATTTGGGTTCAGTCATTATGTAGGTAGCTCAGTTTGGAGATTTGGGCTTTATTAAGTTTTACTTTTAAGGACATAACTGTTAATAACATTGAGATGTCTGTGATTCTTAGATCTCTATTTTCCTGAGGACACATACTGCCCATGCCACATTCTAGACATTCTATCATTTTTGTAATGTTGTATAGATTTTTAGATTTCACTTATTGATGTTTTTTTCTCGCACAATTAATCATATTCCTTCATTCTCTTAGTTCACAATAATACCATTAATTCTATCAAGAGTGATCAGATTTCTTGCCAATTATTTCTACTAGCTAAATTTGGAAGTGAGTTGGCTACTTTCAACCAAGATATTTTATCCTTTGTTATAATTGATTAGAAACTTAGATAAATCTAGACAATAACTTAGATATAAGCTCTCTGGTTGAACTAATATATATTTTGCTTTCCTCCTATTAATGCCTAAAATGAAACAACATTTCCAATTCATGTCTTGATGGACATTTTGTAATTTGTTCTCTTGCATATCTTCTAAAAGGAACATGCTGACCATTTCCTCCTATTTTTTTATTTTTTGGTGCAGGTGTGATAGAGTAGATAACTCTTCAAAGGACTAGGATGTGCATGGCTACATGAAAGAAGATGATTTTTTTTCTTTAGTAATTAGAGAAGATGATTTTTTGTAACATTTGGCAATTATTTCCCTTATGATTTTTTGAATACGATGTGCATGACAAACTTCTAAATTGTTTTATTTGGCAATTATTCCCCTTATGTAATATTAGTAGAAAATTTGATTAGCTCATATGAACTTAAAATTTGGTGTCTTGTATAAATTCTTCAATGATATCAATAAACAAATTTAAAACTTGATTAGCTCATATGAGTTTGGTTCATGTTACTTTGCTTAAATATTTGTTAAATTCTTAATTTATTTTCTTTATAGATGTAAAATATTTGTTAAATTTGAAATATTTTTAATTAAAAAAATTCATATATTTAGCCACATTAATGAATGTGGTAAAAACAAATTTCAGACATAATTAGCCACATTTCTTTTATTGTGGCAAACTATATAGTTTAACCACATTTATAAAGTGGCTAAATTAATAATAATTGTGGCTAAAAAAAGGCTACCACATTCAATTGAAATGTGGAAAAATGAATAAAATAATGTGGCTAAATTATTGCAACACCTCTTTTAACCACATTTAATGAAAATGTGGTAAAATTTGTTAGCCACATTTTTTATCAATGTTTGCCACATTTTTAAATGTGGCTAAATAGCATTTTTTTTGTAGTGATAGTAACCGCTTTGCAAGACTTTCTGAGCGGTTCGATTACCTCCAAAGTGGCCTTCATAGTTGGAAGAATGGCAAAGCCACAAGATCTGACTCATCTCAAACTCAGGGACACATCTGCGAATGATCCCATCAGTACATTGAAAATAGAGATGCAGATCCTCTCAGAAATATCGCTTTACATCTCGCAAAAATTTCTTTTGCTGTTGCCTTGTAAGTTAGGAGGCAACTCCCTCATAACTTTGTAATTGGCGAAATCTGCGAACCACGGAGGAACAAAGACTGCCATTACCTTTTCATCAAGAAAATAGTCATTGATTTCTTTTTTCGGACTATCTTGTAACTCTTTTGCCTGAATTCGGGTGAGATGATCAGCCACTTTGTTCTCTACTCCAATCTTGTCTCGGAACTCCAAATCAAACTCTTGAAAGAGTAGCATCCAACTCAGCAGTCATGGTTTAGCATCCTGCTTAGTCATCAAAAACTTAATAGCAGAATGGTCAGTGAAAACAATGATTTTAGATCCTAACAAGTAAGGTCTAAATTTGTCCAGTGCATAAACCACTGCTAACATTTCTTTCTCAGTTGTTGCATAATTAACCTGAGCATCATTCAAAACTTTTCTAGCATAGTAAATGACATGTAACAATTTTTCCTTACGCTGACCAAGGACTGCACCAATTGCATAAGCACTGGCGTCATACATGAGTTCAAACGGAAGGTTCCAATCAGGAGCTGTAAGCACAGGAGCTGTAGTAAGTTTCTCTTTCAACAAATGGAATGTCTTTGAACATGCATCATTAAAAACAAACTCTGAGTCTTTCACCAAGAGTTGGCTCAATGGTTTAGCAGTCTTGGAGAAATCCTTGATGAACCGCCTCTAAAAACTGCATGTCCTAGGAAACTCCTAACAACATTTACATTCACGGGAATGGGAAGTTGTTCAATTAACATCAATTTTGCTTTATCAACTTCAATCCCAGCATTAGAGATTTTATGTCCCAGCACTATACCTTCATTTACCATAAAATGACACTTTTCCCAATTCAGAACAAGGCTAGTCTCATTACATCTCTTTAAAACTTTAGACAAATTATTCAAACAAGAATCAAAGCTTGAACCAAAAACAGAGAAGTCATCCATAAATACCTCTAAACATTTCTCTACCATATCAGAAAAGATAGAGAGCATATATAACACCTCACAATTCTAAAATAAGTATTTAAAGTGTTAAGTGAGAAATTAGGTGAAGGATTAGTGAAAATCCCAAAGAATAGGCCAAAATACAAAGAAAGGGCAAAACGGTAATTAGCCAACACGCAACCCTAGGAAGGTAAAAATTGAGCAGGAGGTCTCAGATGATAAAAATAAGCCTGGAAATGGATTCAGAACGAAAAATTGAGTGGATAGGCAAGTTTCAGAAAAATCAGTGAATAGTGTTTTTAGCGGGTAAAAATACCGCAGTCAGATTGCACCGTAAGACGTGCCAGTGAAATTTTGAGCTCTAGGTTTCAAATATTGATTTTAAATGGTCCATAGAAATAGGAAATATGATTTCTGATAATATTTGAGGGATTTAAGTCAATTTGTGGAAGTTTGTTAACGGAGCGCGCTGTACCTTAAAGAGTGTTTTTCCGAACAACCGGAAAGCTCCAAATTTTCATCTGAAAGAGTAAAATTAAAGGATTTTGTTAAGATGAAAAATTATAATTTCTCATTAGGTTTTTAAATAGTGAATTTTAGTGATGACCGGAGGGAAATTCGGGTGAGTTTTAAATCACGTGGGATCCGGTACCCAGTTAAAGTTAATAAAAACACTTGAATGCCCTGTTCATCTTCATTTTCCTCGGTCTTCTTCTCCTTCCAGCCGCAAATCACAGCCCCTTGGCCCTCCATGTGCGCAAATTACTTCTTTCTCCCTAGCCAACCAATTCTCAAACAAATTCAACAAAGTTTGTGTTGAATCTTGATGGAAAACACCTCCTAAACCCATTGGTAGCCTTGTTTAGCCTTGAAATTGGGTGTGTGAGGAGGTCCTTGCCCATTTAGGTGCGATTTTCAAGGGATAAAAGGGTGATCATGATGCTTTCAAATGCTCCAATGGTGGAGTATACTTAGGTGGAGCCATATACCGTGCAATTGGGTAAGTTATTTCAACATTTCATTGGTTAAATTTTGAGTTTTGATTATTGACCCTAAAGAGGGATTTTGTGATATGTGGTGTTAGATAGCTCAAATGGAAAATGTCTATTAGATGATAATGTCTTAGAATGATGTATTAATGCTAGAAATGCAATGAAAATTTTAAGCGAAAAAAATGGATTTTTAATTTAGAGAAAAAATGGGTTCATAGAATGGAATTTTTGACTTTTGTGTTAATGTGTGGTATAGTGAATTTTAGTGTGATTATATGATGTTAGGAAGTGATTATGTGAGTTGTGGGCCATAGGAATTGAGTGGAAATCCTTGGTTTGGACTAACCAAGATTAGGCCATTTATGTACAATTGAGCAAATTGATGTTTTAGAACACTTTGGTGTTGTGTTGTGTGATGGAAAAGTCATTAGATGGGTTGTGTGGTGATTGAAATGTGGAAGAATCAATGTAAAAATGATAAGTGTTGAAAGTGGCAAAATGTGCCTAAAGTGTAATAATTCGCAAAACGTTGCGAAAAGGTCGTAAAACCGTAAAACGGCGATTGAACTAGCCTTTGGGTAACCTAAGTAAGTGAAATAAAATGAGAAAGAAAATTTAGAAAAATAAAACCCTAAATAACCCTATTATGGCCGAACCATAGGGGGAGTAGGGGAATTTGACGTTCTTGCGTTTCGACGTATTGTGACTGAAACTGACGGCTGTGCATGGTTGTACAGGTTGCCGTACGTGGACATAGACTTGGAACAGTGAAACAGTGGATTGCCCTTGTTCCTGGATCAAGTGGATTGAGGTAAGTGTTGTGGCTTACACATGTACGTTGAAATTCATGAGTGGATTCAAAGTTCTAATTGGGTGGAATTGTCCTCTGTGTAGGCGTTCCCTGTTAAGCAAGTTGCAAGTGGAGTCTGCGGAGCTTTGTGAAAGAAAAAAAGAAAGGTAACCTCTTGGTACTGGGGCTTGTTCCCCTTTTTGTGTTCCACCTTGCTAGTTGATGGCAACGGTAGGAAGTGTGTATGAGTAGTGTAGAACAGCATGAGCATGCATGTGCATTATCACAGTGGGTACTTATGTACCAGATCTCTGGCCAGTAGATATTTTTAGCCTTCGGGCAAGTGTTTCCGGACTGCCACTGGATAGGTCTCCGAGAGGGAGTTCCAGTTGATCCAGGGTCGTGGTGTGTTATCCGGATAGGAGCACACTAGGTTGTCTCGGGTGTATATGGTTGGAAAGGGTACCTTGGTGGGTTGTTCTATGAACATGCCAGGGGTAGTACCCATAGGCGTATAGCCGAGGACATGGCACGGTATTGGTAGCTACCATCCCGCATGTCGTAGTTGTTCTGATATAATCCCCCTTTCTCTAAATCCCTTGCTTTATCCCGTTTTATAACAGTGGTGTTGTTTTTATGCTATTTGTATACATCGAAGTGAACCATTGGGCGGAGTTTTCTCCAGAATCTCTTGGTTACTGAGATATATCCGTATATCTCACCCCGTCTCGGGGCATTTATTTCAGGATGTACCAGTGGAGACGGAGCAGCGGGAAAGAAGCCCGCATGATGACGAGTGGAGCGGTGGTGTATAGTGTACTTTTTGGTGGCCATTTGGCCCAGGCTAGACTTAGAGCATGAACATGTATATGTATGTAGGAGGAGTCCATTAGCATTATGTTCATGTTATTTTGGCTAAGTTTAGTTTTCATGTCATTTTAGTTATGTATGTATTTGGCAAGTGAAGTTGTAAGATGTAAATATTTTTAGTTTAAAGTTAAAGTTGTAAATGTAAATGTAATCCAGTATTGTAAATGTACCATGGATGTATGTAATATGATGGAAGGGCTTTAGGCCTATTGTAGGTTTATGATTACCTACATTATGATTTATGCATGAAATTGATGTTAGTGATTGAAACTATAAAGGAATTGAAAGTAAACTGTTTATGTTTTAAATGCATATTGGATTGGGTTGTAAGTGCCCCAAGGCGTTGTTGGACCTTGTGTGTGCCACCCATTGGTTTTTACTGGATTTCAGGTGTATTAGTGGTGATAAACAGGTTATGCAAATTTGGGGATTTTAGGAAATACAAAGGAAACTCTGGCGAATTTTCTGTAGAATTGGCAGTTTTTGGGTGAACTTTGGAGGAGCGTATCTCTCTCCATAGTGATCCGATTGGGACGTGCCATACGCCATTTTGAAGCTTAAGATGTCCCATACGTTGTGTCAAAAGCCTAGGTTCATTGGTGGTGTGCGCAGCCCATGGGGGCTGTTGTAACACACTGCTCTGTTCTGCCCTATTTTTGTTGGCAGATTTGAGGTAGTTTTGAGAAATTAATTCCTGCTTCGTTACTTGGTCAAATTAAGCATACGATATATCAAATCGAAGTTTGAGATGTCTAGTTTATGGTATAAAAGTTTGAGATTCATTGGATAGGCGGTTAGGTACAGTTTATTCAATGAAGATTGGAGGTTTTTGGCTGTTTTGGAGTTGGTAGGCAATGTTGTTTGTCCAACTTCAAACGGCGATAACTGGAGCTCACGAGCTCGGAATCGAGTGTGTGATAGCTTGTTAGAAAGGTAATTGAATAAGGAAAAAAGATAACCTGGATTTTAAGTTCGGATTTTATTTTGTGTTCATAGAAAAACAAATTAGCAAGTCCAGTTAAGTGGTAAAAACGTAAAAGTGAGGAATTGGCTAAGTGAGTTTAGGGGAACCCCTTAGTGTCTTGTATGTAGTAGATTAAAGTGTACAAACAAGTTAAGTAAGTCTTCTGCTAGTGTTACAGTTGCGATCACAGCTTTTAATTATTACGCTTTTTATGTTTTAACTGTTCGCGTAATAATCGGAAAAAGTTTACTCGCATTTTTATAAATGAACTGTTGTGATTGTAACTGCGCTTAATATCATAATTAATGTTAACAATACCGGTGTACAACGGGCTGTTACAGCATACACCTTTGGAAAGTGGCAGGTGCATTGCAGAGGCCGAACGACATTCTTCTGTATGCGAAGACTCCAAATGGGCAAGTGAAAGCTGTCTTTTTCTGGTCTTCAGGAGCTACAGGTATTTGGTTATAGCCTGAATAACTATCCAAGAAGCAATAATAAGAGTGGCCCGCCAGTCTCTCCAGCATTTGATCAATAAAAGGTAGTGGAAAATTATCTTTCCGAGTAGCTGTGTTCAACCTTCGGTAGTCTACACACATTCTCCAACCTGTGATAGTTCTGGTTGGGATCAACTCTTGCTGTGCATTTATGACTACTGTCACACCACCCTTTTTGGTACTGTTTGAACTGGGCTTACCCAAGCAGCATCAGAAATTGGGTAAATCATTCCTGCATCAAGAAGTTTTACAACTTCCTTTCTCACCACCTCCTTCATTGTTGGGTTTAATCTTCTTTGTGGTTGTCTCACGGGTTTGATATCATCTTCCATGAGAATCTTATGTGTGCAAAAAGAAGAATTTATGCCCTTCAAATCAGTAATAGTTATTCCATATTTTAATTAAGCGTGGCTTAATACGATCGTATGATAACAAACCGGGTTAACACGGGGTGTTACATTTTATGGTATCAAAGCACTTTCTAGGGAAAAGCCTGTATGTATTGCAATAACTTAGGGTGTTTTGTTGCGTGTCTATCTTGTGTTCTCTCTGATTGGTGTGTATTATGATAATGCATATGTGACCACAAGGCGTGAGCCTGATCAACTCATTCTTTGTGTAACTTGTGCAGAGTCATGGTGCAACCAATGAGGAACCAGGGTACGAGTGAGGATCAACCGGATCCTGTCCTGGCTGCATTGGCTGAGATGCAGGCGGCCCGACTAGCCGACCAGGAGGCCATGAGGCTGGCAAACCAGGCTGTGCTGGACGCCATTAGAGAGGTGAACGGGAGAGCCAAGCATAAGCCACCCACTTTTGATGGATCCTATGATCCCATTGCTGCTGCTAGATGGCTCTAGGCCCTGGACAATATATTCAGGGTGATGCAGTGCATTGAGCCACAAAAGCTGATGTTCGCCACGTACATGCTGGAGGGCGGTGCCCATGAGTGGTGGACGAACACTTCCCAGGTGTTCGAGATGCAGGGGCACGTGATGACGTGGTCGTTCTTTGAGGATTGCTTCCTTAGTCGAAACTTCCCATATGATGCTTCGGAGAGGAAGCAGGGAGAGTTCGGCAGATTGGTGTAGGGCTCGTTGTCTGTTGACGAGTACCTGGCCAAGTTCAATGAGCTGGTCAAATTTGCTCATTTTCGTATGACGAGGCCGAATCCCATTTTCTCAGCTGCTAAGTTCCGTATGGGACTTAATAAGGACATTGTTGGTCACCTTGCTGGTTCTGCTTCGAGAGACTTCGGGGCTCTAGTACAACAGTTTTGTGACATTGAGGATTACTACAGTGCGAGTAAGGCCAAGATTGAGGTGCCACAAGGTACTGGTGGTTCCACTTCCTGGAGAGACAGGAATTTTGGGAACATGGGCAAAGGAAAATAGTGGACGACTAAGCAAGCGCCAAATCAGTTCAAGAAGACTTCTGCTCAGGGGAGTACAGCGGGACCTCCTTCTCCTAGATGCTCAGGATGCGAGAAGTCACATTTTGGGCCATGTTCTACAGGCCAGTTGATATGTTTCCAGTGTGGCAAAGAGGGCCACTACTCCAGAGATTGCCCGTCGGCGACAGCGAGAGCTGTTGCAGTGCAGGCAGTTCCCTTGCAGATGGTTCCTACAGTAGCACCAGCAGTGCCACCTGTTACTGGGCGTGTGTACACCCTTGATCGTCAGCATTCAGATAGAGCTCCGAACCTTGTCAGAGGTACTATTACTATTGGTGGTTCAGCAGTTGATGTGTTATTTGATTCCGGGGCTACGCACTCGTTTGTTGCTACCCCGATTGCTGTGGGGCTTGAGTTGCCCATTGCTGTGCTTTCTCCACCGATGCGGTGACCACCGCCACTGGAGAAAAATGTTTGACCTCCACTGTCCATCGCGATGTAGCGTTTTAGTGGGATGACCGTAACTTCTTGGTAGATCTGAGAGGGATCGCCAAGGTATATGTAACTGAACGAAGAACCAACATAA
>JAVKPL010001768.1:0-17134 GCA_032173675.1 Gastrolobium villosum
GAGGATGAAGCAGCCATGCAACTTGGTTTTTTTGTTGGATATTGAATATTGTTGATAAATTGAGATGGACTAATCATATGAACTAATACAGACTCAAACATCGCGAAATGAAGTAATACATTTGAGAGAAACGAAGAGACGATTGACGGTGGCGGTACATTGTAATTATGGCTTATCATTATCCATGTGCAGATAACTTGGAAAATGAAACGCTGCCCTTTTTTCATTTTTCAGATATCGGTTTAGAAATACGAAGCGTTGGTGGAGTAGGTAATCAGTCAAATGGGGTTATCAGAAAAGAAAAAAAATCAATAAATATAAAATCTGAATGAGACAGATGGATGATGGAACGTCATCTTCTTCCTTCCATGTTCTTCCTTCCATCTTCTTCCATGATTGCTTAATATGATCAAGGGTTGTATATATGGTTTCTGGGGTTGAAGATTCACAAAAGTAATTAACAACACCCTCACGAAGGAACACATTAGGATTCCCATTCTCGGGATGCAATCTTCCGAAATATTACTAATATCACTTCGGATAGGAGGCTTGACAGCGACACAACATTGATCATCTCCATTTTTAAGCACTTGTTTGAGGATGAAGTAGCCATGCAACTTGGTTTTTTTGTTGGATATTGAATATTGTTGATAAATTGAGATGGACTAATGCATATGAACTAATACAGACTCAAACACCGCGAAATGAAGTAATACATTTGAGAGAAACGAAGAGACGATTGACGATGGCGGTACATTGTAATTATGGCTTATCATTATCCATGTGCAGATAACTTGGAAAATGAAACGCCGCCCTTTTTTCATTTTTCAGATATCGGTTTAGAAATACGAAGCGTTGGTGGAGTAGGTAATCAGTCAAATGGGGTTATCAGAAAAGAAAAAAAATCAATAAATATAAAATCTGAATGAGACAGATGGACGATGGAACGTCATCTTCTTCCTTCCAGGTTCTTCTTCCACTTTTTTTTTTGTTTTTTTTTTCAAACAACATATATAGCCATAATTAATTAAACATTACTTACAACTGTTACAATGTTATCTGATACATTATGAATCTTTATTTTTTGAAAAAAATATTTGTTAATGCATAAAATTTTGTATTTTGTTTATTTTTTGAATCAAAATTAATCAAATTTATATAAAAATTCAGACATTGAAGTGGTATAAAAATAAATCTTATATTTTTTGTTTATTTTAAATAGCCAAAAAATCAGTATTATTAATAGTATTTAGAAAGAAAAAATTATTTATTGAAATAAGCATATTCATCATTTGTTGGGAAACCAACTTTTTGAAAAAAATACCATATTTAACGCTCTTTAAAAAAATTGTATTTAATTTTGTTGGTAACAGAACTTTAATGAGTGGTATAAAAATAAATCTTTTATTTTTTGTTTAATTTCAGTAGCTAAAAATTCAGTATTATTAATACCATTTTGAAAAAAAAAGTGATTACTTAATGAAATAAGCATATTCATCATTTGTTGGGAAACCAATCTTTTGAAAAAAAATACCATATCCAACGCTGATTGTTTAATTATTCCAATAAATCGATATTTGAATTTAAAAAAAATGTGTTTATTTTTGTTGGTAACAGAAGTTTAATGGTATAATTAATATTTTTAATTAGGTTATATAATTTTGTTATTTAATTTATTTATTATACAGAACCTTAAATATATACACACATGAGGTGTATAAAATCATTAGTTGAATTTAAATTCAAAATGTATTTGTTTTTTTTGGTAACAGAAGTTTAATGATATAATTAATATTTTTAATTTGGTTATATAATTTTTTTATTTAATTTATTTATTATACAGAACTAAATATATACATGAGGTGTATAAAATCATTAGTTGAATTTAAATTCAAAAATGTATTTATACAATATTACAATGAGGAATGTTTTTCTACAAAAAAAGGTCATATAATGACAAGTCACAAATGCAGCGTTCATGAAGTTTCATTTGTTGTGAAAACTCATGAGTAATTATGGTGAATTTCCAAACACACGTAATAAAATATATTAATATGCATACGGAAATTGTTATAAGAGAAATATTAGCAAAAAAAAATTGGATTAAACAATTCAAAAGATCTCATCCTATATAAGATGTTCAACAAAATATGAAATGCATACTTCAAAATTAAATCGTCCAAGATGAAAAAAACCAAACATCCAAATAAATTAAAAGACAAAACATAACAAAATCAAAATAATTATTATTATCAGTGTCAATTACGTAGTATAAGAAAACATTAAAAATCAAAATAATTTGTTCGACAAAATATCTCACCTTAGTTGATAATCACTCCAATGTTTTTGGCAGTTTTTACAAAACCATTTCTCAAAATCTTCACAAACAGAATACGAGCATTTCTTACAGGATTTGTACCACAAGTTGTATTTACTCTCAATTGCTTTGATAGTTCCGTAAGCAATACATGTACTAACCTGAAAAAAAAATATATAACATTAACGACAATTAAAAATAAATAAAAATAATTTAAAAGATAGCATAACTTTATCCCAATCACAAATATTCACCTCGGTAGAAATTTTAATATCAGTAATACACTTTCTTTCTGCATTTTAATAAAATCATTCTCAAAGGAATATGTCGATTGAGTAGACAACTGGGACAATCCACAAATACAATCCGCAGGAACATTTCCAAGCCTAAGAGAAAACAAACGCAACATATAAATTACGAATCCAAACATACACAAATTTCATAACAGAACTTATACTGAATAATAGAGTTGCAACGGTCATAGAAAATATTTATTACTATTTCTTGAATTCAATAATTTATGTTACATTCGAAACCATAATGAGACGCGTTGTATATCTTGTATTAGTTATTGACTTTTGACCTACACAATTGAAAGAGAAAAAAAACGGAAAGAGCTACCGTTAAAAAAAAATTAATAGAAGGAGACAGACAAAATAAATATTTATTGAAATTTTTTAATAAAGAATAAAATTAAATATGAAGACAAATACCTCTGAAATCCTTCATCTTTGCAAGATGAACTATTATAATATTCTGAGAAGCTTGATTATTTGCCAAAAAACTCTGCACTTCATCAACATAATGCTCCCACAATGTGCATTCAAGTTCGTGACCTCTTTTTTTTCGCAGTGGTTTTTAGAAAAATATACACAACTCATTACGGACATCAATTTACCACACATATTAAAATATTAAATGAGTGGTTAAGTGAAGGATTAGTGAAAATCCCAAAGATTAGGCCAAAATACAAAGAAAGGGCAAAACAGTAATTAGCCAACACGTAACCCTAGGAAGATAAAAATTGAAGAAGGTCTCAGATGATAAAAATAAGCCTGAAAATGGATTCAAAACGAAAAATTGAGTGGACAGGCAAGTTTCAGAAAAATCAATGAATAGTGCTTTTCGCGGGTAAAAATACCGCAGTAAGATTGCACCGTAAAACGCGCCAGTGGAATCTTGAGTTCTAAGTTTCAAATATGAATTATAAATGGTCCATAGAAATAGGAAATATGATTTCTGATTTTATTTGATGAATTTAAGTCAATTTGTGGAAGCGTGCCAACGGCGCGCGCTGTAGCTTAAAGCAGTGTTTTTCCCGAACAACTGGAAAGCTCCGAATTTATCTGAGTGAGTATAATTAAATGAGTTTAGTTAATGTTAAAAATTAGAATTTCTAAATAAGTTTTGAATTTACGGACGTTTAGTGAAATCGGAGAGAGACTCGGATGAGTTTTAAATCGCGTGAGACCCTCCTACTTGAAAATCACTTAAGTCCACCTCACCTTGCACTATTCATCATCTTCCCCCTCCCTCCTCTCTCTCCTCTCATGCGCAAAACACAGCCTTCCCCACCATTCATGGAGCAAATTTTCCTTTGGCTATAACTTAGCCATTTCTCCACCGAATCCAATGATTTTTGTCTTGAATCGTGATGGAAAACACCTTCTAAACACATTGGTACCACTATTGAGCCTTGAAACCGCGTATTTGGGGAGATTTGAAGCAAAATCAGATTCGAAAATTTTGAGAAAGTTGAGTTCATGAAGCTTTTTCATGCTCCAATGGTGGAGTATGCTTAGGAGGAGCCATATACCTTGCATTTGGGTGAGTTATTTCAACATTTCATTGGTTGATTTTTGAATTTGGATTATGGACCCTAAAGAGGGATTTTGTGATGTGTTGCGTTAGAGAGCTCAAATGGAAAATGTCTATTTGATGATAATGTCTTAGAATGATGGATTAATGCTAGAAATGCAATGAAAATTTTAAGCGAAAAATGATGATTTTTAACTTAGGAAAATTTGAGGTCATGAATTGGATTTTTGAATTTTGTGTTAATGTGTTGTATGGTGAATGGTAGTGTGATTATATGATGATATGAAGTGATTGTGTGAGGTGTGGATCATAGGAATTGAGTGAAAAATCCTTGGTTGGACTATGTGTAGGATTCGGCCATTTAGGCAAAAATGAGGAGATGATGTTTTGGAAAATTTTAGTGATGTGTTGTGTGTTGAAAAAGTATTTAGAAGGTTTGTGTGGTGATTGGCATGTGGAAGGATCAATGCAAAAATAATAAGTGGTGAAATTGGCCTAATGTGCCTAAAGTGTAATATTTCGTAAAACGATGCGTAAAAGTCGTAAAATAGAAAAACGGCGATTGAACTGGCCTTTTGGTAACCTAAGTGAGTGTAATAAAATGAGAAAGAAAATTTAGAAAAATAAATCCTAAAATAACACTACATAGGCCGAACCATCCAAGGGGTGGGGAGGATTTTTGACGTTTTCGCGTTTTGTCGTAATTTGACGTAAACTGA
This sequence comes from Gastrolobium villosum, assembly GCA_032173675.1. Classification (NCBI taxonomy): domain Eukaryota; kingdom Viridiplantae; phylum Streptophyta; class Magnoliopsida; order Fabales; family Fabaceae; genus Gastrolobium; species Gastrolobium villosum. Next base: position 4,855 of record JAVKPL010001768.1, read on the forward strand.
CGGCTATACATGGTTGTATAGGTTGTCGTACGTGGATTTAAACCCGGAACAGTGAAACAGTGGATTGCCCTTGGTTTTGGACCAAGTGGATTGAGGTAAGTGATTTGATTTACACATGTTGTTGTGAAATTCAAGTGTGGTTTAAAGTTCTAAGTGTGTGGAATTGACCTCTATGTAGGCATTCCTTGTGTATCAAGCTGTGAGTAGAGTTTCTGCGGAGCTCAGTGGAAAAGTATAAGGTAACCTCTTAGTACTGGGGCTTGTTCCCCTTTTGTGTTCCACCTTGCTAGTTGATGGCAACGGTAGGAAGTATGTATGAGTAGTGTAGAATAGCATGAGCATGCATTATCACAGTGGGTACTTATGTACCAGATCTCTGGCCAGTAGATATTTTAGCCTTCGGGCAAGTTTCCAGACTCCCACTGGATAGGTCTCCGAGAGGGAGTTCCAGTTGTCCCAGGGTCGTGGTGTGTTATCCGGATAGGAGCACACTAGGTTGTCTCGGGTGTATATGGTTGGAAGAGGTACATTGGTGGGTTGTTTTATGAACACGCCAGGGGTAGTACCCATAGGCGTATAGCCGAGGACATTGCGTGGTATTGGTAGCTACCATTCCCGCATGTCGTAGTTGTTTTCTGATAATATCCGCCTTTCTCTAAATCCCTTGCTTTATCCCGTTTTATAACAGTGATGTTGTTTTATGTTATTTATATACATCGAAATGAACCATTGGGCAGAGTTTTCTCCAGAACCTCTAGGTTACTGAGATATATTCGTATATCTCACCCAGTCTCTGGGCATTTATTTCAGGAGGTTGCAGTGGCACAGGAGTGGCGGGCAAAAGGCCCATAGGAAGATCATGTATATTTTGCTTAAGTTTATCATTCTAAGTTTATGCTGAAAGATGTAAGTGAAAGGCATGAATTGTAATATGTGATATGTAATTGAGAAGTATATTGGCATAATGATATTAGATTTATGGTTTATGTTCTGTTGAGAAATTGCATGTAAGTGGACTTTTGTGATTGAAATGAGTTAAGGCTTTAAAGTGAACTGTTTATGTATTAAGTATAAACTTGATTGGGTTGTAAGAGCCCCAAGGCGTTGTTGGTCCTTGTGTGTGCCACCCATTTGATTATTGCTGGATTTCAGGTATAATTGTAGTGTTAAACAACTTATGCAAAATTGGGGATTTTAGGAAATACAAAGGAAACTCTAGCGAATTTTCTGTAGAATTGGCAGTTTTTGGGTGAACTTCGGGAGAGCATATCTCTCTCCACAGTGGTCCGATTGGGACGTGCCATACACCATTTTGAAGCTTAGGATGTCCCCTATGTTGTGTCAAAATCTTAGAACCTTTGGTGATGTGCGCAGCCCTGTGGTGGCCGATGCACACACTGCCCTGTTCTGGCCTGTACCTGTGGTCAGATTTGGGTCTGTTTTGGGAAATTAATTCCCGCTTCGTTACTTGGTTAAATTTAGCATACGATATATCAAATCGAAGATTGAGGTGTCTAGTTTATGGTGTGAAAGTCTGAGAAGCAGTGGTCTTGTAGTTAGGTGCAGAATATTCGGTGAGTATTGGAGGTTTTGAGCTATTTTGGAGTTGGTGAGCAATGTTGTTTGTCCAACTTCAAACGGCGATAACCGGAGCTAACGAGCTCGGAATCGAGTGTGTGATAGCTTGTTATAAAGGTAATTGAATAAGGAAAAAGAATAACCTGAAGTCTAGGTTTGGAATTTTGTTTTGTGTTCGTAGAAAATTAATTAGTGAATCTTGTTAAGTTGGGTAAAAACGTAAAAGCGAGGAATTGACTAAGTGGGTTTATGGGAACCCCTTAATGTCTTATATCATATAAGTTATATGTAATAAAGTAAATGGTATAAATAGTTTAAGTAAGTCTTCCGCTAGTGTTTTCAATTACGATCACAGCTTTTAATTATTACGCTTTTTATACTTTAACTGTTTGCGTAATAATCGGAAAAAGTTTATTCGCATTTTTATAAAGGAATTGCTGTGATTGTAACTGCGCTTAATATCATAATTAATGTTAACAATACCGGTACGTAACGGGCTGTTACAATGTCTGCCACTAATATATTTTCGGACTTACAAATATTTTTATTGTGTATTTATTTATTTAATGTTCGAAATTCAAATTTCAAATGTCTACCAAAACAGGAAACTTTTTAAATTGTCGTAGGTGTGAACACAAACTTTAGATTCAAGGAGAATGCGACACATCATAAAAGTTTCCAATAAACGGTTTTACTTTAGAATAATATATAATATATATATAGATATTTAAAATTGGGAATAATCCATTTACAAATTTTTTTACAATTTTTTGCAAATTATACTATATTTATATAACAAAAAATATTTGTTGGAGATAGATTATTGTCATTTTTTATTTTTATTTTTGGTAAATGTAATTTTTTTTCTATTCTAATCGTTCTCGGTGGAGCACAAGTGCACATCGTCCAAATTCTTGTATTATTATCTAAATTTTAGTAATTTATATATTTGTCATTTATATTTTTGCACATTATATAATGATTTACACACACACATATATATATATATATATATATATCGTGCAAATATATAAATGGTTGGTAACCATAGGAAAATAATAATAAAATAAAATAAAAATCTGAAATAAGAAGAGAGAAAGTAGAGGAGAAGAGAAATGGAGAAAGGTTGAGAATTGAGAAGTGGTTTTGTTTGGTTAGGTTAAGCTCCTATATATAGCTAAAATTTTGAAACTGAGATATTAATTACAGACAATATCAACGGTCATCATATTTATTTCGATTTTAAAAACTGCAGGTAAATCAAAGGTAATCATACCTATTTTAACTATTATTAATATATTAATGGTTACAAAATTAATAAAAATAATTATTGTCATAACCAACCATCTCAGATGCACGGACACGCAATTTATTTTAAAATTTGCGTGTCTGACACGTGTCCGACACGGACACGCTCCGACACGCAGTCAATATTTGGGGACACGCGGTCAACTCTCCGACACGTTCTGACACGCGGTCAATATTTGGGGACACGCAGTCAACATTTGGGGACACGCTCGGAAACGTTTTTTTTTATTTTATTTTTTTAATCTTAATTTTATTTTGTTAACTAAATATAAAAGAAATAATTTATAAATTAATTTTTTTCTGTTATGAAATTTGACATTAAAGATTAACAAAGTACGAAAAATTATTTATATTTATATTTATGTTATGAAATTTAAATATTTAATTGGTTATATGACTTATTATGGACTCTTATATGTATTAAATAAAAATTATATTATTTAATATCAAAACGTGTCCCAACGTGTCGAAATATGACTTTTTTAGAATTAACGTGTCGCCGTGTCGTTTTGTGTCGTGTCGTGTCCCGTGTCCCGTGTCCGTGCATCATAGCCAGCCAAAACTGCTGAACGTTACAACTAAAATCACCACTAATTAAGTTACACTTATAAAGTCAAATTATAACACACTATCAGCAATTAATGCCTATAACCCTATACGTAAGGGTACATACTACTATATTATTATTATTATTATTATTATTATTATTATTATTATTATTATTATTATTATTATTGCTATTTTTCTGGGAAATTACAAGTATAAACTATAAAGTGTGATTATCTTAACCAAATTAGAAAATTTTCTAGATCTCTTATGTTTCTTCTTCTTTTATTTCTTGCTCTTATATACGTAAATTTTAGAATTATAAAAATAAAAATTAATGAAATATAAATTCATTAATTATAAGTTCATATATATATATATATATATATATATATATATATATATATATATATAATGTGCAAAAATATAAATGGAAAATTTATAAATTACTAAAATTTAGATAATAAATGACAATTGAGGGTGATTTCATGGAGATTGGGGATGATTTCATGGAGATTGAGGATGATTTCATGGATTGATGATGATTTCATGAAGATTCAATATACATTAATTGCTTATTCTCCTTTGTAGCGAGAGCATTTGGTTGCTGCCATTTTTTATTTTTATTTTTGATAAATGTAATTTTTTTTTCTATTCTAATCCTCCTAGGTGGAGCACAAGTGCACATTGTCTCAATTTTTGTATTATTATCTAAATTTTTGTAATTTATAAATTTGTCATTTATATTTTTGCACATGATATGATATATATATATATATATATATATATATATATATATATATATATATATATATGAACTTATAATTGGGATAGGATATTGTAACCCGTAGTACTCCGGTTGTTAACATACATGATATTTAACATTCACAGCGGAAGACTTTATTTAAAAAGAAATAAAACATCTTATAAAAATACGAGTAAACTTTTTCCAAAACATTTTATAAAAATATTTCTAAAAAAAATGTTCATGTGAGATACTGCGAAAGCGTAAATCTAAACATACATCCACTAATTAATCCCATGAGCCAGTATTAGTGGCCATTGACCATCAAGATATGACATCAAGTGTCATTCCTGACAGAGTCTCACGGATAGCATAACAGCTGTATTTTGGATAATTGGGAACCTGGTCCCACACATACAGTTAACCTGATAAGTATAATAATTTAAACAGACAGCTTGCAAGTCCCACACGGAATGCAATCCCCTCAATGGGTAAATACAAACAAGAAGGTTCCATGCCCAAATTAAGTGAATGCTTACATCAAGTCTATATTAATCCAATTTATAAAAACATCAGTAACTAATCCATAGCTCTAAGGATACAATCATGAGCCTAAATAAACACATACAATAATCTCCATAAAATAATTCAGCATGTTAACAAGTCTACATGCTAACATCAAATCCAAACATAATGTAAAATCATCAACTGCATCATCATCATCTACTCCAATGCGGGGGCCTTGCCCCTAAAAGCATCACCGCTGCTCTGGGTACATGAAATGATGTCCCCAAACGGGGTGAGATAACCACATCTCAGTAAGCTCAAGGTTTATAGAGGATCCTCTAACCCCTGAGCCCACTTCATGCATGACAAGTCAAATATAAAGAATATAATACAAACATACAGCATAAACATAGCATCATCATATCATCCTCGTGTAACCCTAGGGTCAAAGCCATAGACGGTTTACACATGTGTGACTTCTAGGGTCAAGCCATAGACAGTCAATACAACCTCAGTATGAAATAGCTCCCAGAGTCAGGTCATAGGCAGCCTACATACCATGATCACTGGCCAGGATCCTTATAACATATATCATCAGTGCATCATCATAACATCAAGATCATATAACAACTATATGAATGTGAATGAATGCACATATACATCATACCATATACTTTCATACAATATAACCATAATGCCCACCATCATGGTGGGGCCACAAGAGAGAGAAGCAACCAGAACTAGGAGCTTACCTCAGGGAGCTTAGCACAAGCCCACACTCCAATAGTATACGTATGCTCCAACAAAATCCTCAAGTGTACGGTTCTCTAGGAACACCTAGAGTAGGAAACATTCACATCATTAATTACATATTAATTAATCAAGTAATATCCACGACTTAATCATTTAATGATTTCACTTTTCATACTCATATGACAATAATATGCCCATTACAAGTCTAGACCAATTATTACATAATTACGTATTTTAGTGCATTATTACAAGCTACCTAAATCTTCAATTAATTACATAACTTAGAATCACATGCAAGACTCACTTAGTTAACTTAGATTATTTTCAACTCATCCAAGCCATATTTATGATTATTATAAGTTACTAAGGGTTCCCCTAAGCCCACTTAGCTTAAATATCACTTTTACGGTTTTCCCATAACTGTACATGCTTATGTTTTCTAGTCACTGAGCTTAACTTACTTGTTATAAAATTACCATCTTTTAGTATGTTAATATAGACTCAATTACCTTTCCAACGAGGTATCACATGCCTCATTTGGAGTTTCCTAGCTCCGGTTATCACCATTTGAAGTTGGACAAGCAAAGCTGTTTTCCAACTCCGAACAGAGCCCTAAACATCCTTTACCATTTCTGCGATTCTGGAAAATATACTAAACCAATTGCTCTCGAATTTTTATGTAGAAAAATAGACACATTTTTCTTTAATTAGAAATATTACTAGCCTAATTTGAGTAAGTACAGAGGGAGAAACAATTCGTGGAAGTTGCAGCAATGTCCAGCGCCCCTGCACATGGCCTCCCTGTGCAGTCCTCACTCAAACAAACATACAGAATGAAATACATCTTCAATTGATACCAAATTTTGATACCACATAGCTAAAATCTCAAGCTTCAATTTGATATAAGGCAAATCCTATATGATCTCTATGGAGGGAGATATGCTCTCCCCAATTTTGCCTAAAAACTGGTTACTTAGCCTTAAATATGTATAATTAAGTCCTTTATGTCTTTAGTCCCCAAAGGTGTCACCTTTATTAATTTTAACCCTAAACCCTAAAATTAATGAAGAGATCAGAATCAAAGCATGGAGTTTTTAGGGTTCTTAGTTCATCCACATCAAAAACAACTCACTTACAAGCCAAAGGGTACAGTTTTTCTTACAAGTTTTCATCTTTCTTGAGTTTTAAACCTTTACCACACATTTAACCATTAAGACCCCATTTTTAATAATTTACAACATCATTATCAACATATAATTATTATGGACGAAATGGAAAGTGGGAGGAAGAAGGGTTTGGATTCACCTTTTCCATGGATTCAAGCCTTACCTCTCCAAGATGGCTCCTTTAGATCAAGATCCAACCTTTACTTACCAAGAATGCTTCTTTTTTAACAAGAACGCACCTTCGAGGATTTAGAACCAAGAACATGAATTTAAAAGAGAAAGGTAGGGTTTTTCAAGAAGAAAATGTAAGAAACTTACACTACATTCAAGAAAACAAGCACCAAGGAGTGTTCTTCCAAGAGAACTCAAAATAACATCTCCATGGCATGAAGAAGCTCCAAAATCGCTGCTGTATGGGAAGGTTTCCACCATGAAAATTTGGTTTTTCAAAATAAAAATAGGATATTATTGAAGAGGATGATTAGGGGAACAACTTTGGTGAAGAATGTTTTGGATTTTAATGAAGTTTAGGTGGTGGGATCTTAGAGAGAAGGTGGAGAAAGTTTGAAAACCTCCAAGGTAGAGAGAGAGTGAAGGGGGCTGCTGATGGGAAGGGAAGGGGAAAAGTCTTCTTATATATCTAGGGTTTTCGCCATGTCATTAAGTGACTTTTTGTCACCCGATGTAATTTTTCTCCGGTTATCAAATTTCTACCCTGAAATACCCAAGACTCTAACTTTAACATTTTTTGCCTAATTATGACTTGTTAGGCATATATTGGTCTTTATTTCCATTTTCATCTTTTTCCCGTTCCGGGATTCTACCGGCTGCTGCTACAGCAGTACAAAATACCAGGCAGAAGTGACTTTTCAAAAATACCCCAATATGGGTATCAGTCTTCATCAAATCATATCCTAACCTCATTTATTATATTTATATCATTAAATTAGCTCTCTAACTATAATTTGCTAACTCGGAGCTATTCTACTAATTGTTACTGCATCAGCAGTCAAAATTAACAGATGAAAATTCATTTGTGTAAAATACCCTCAATATGGGTATCAAAATTCTTAGAATTCCATCCTCATTCTATTTATGACCATAAGGTTCTCATCAAATGTGACATCCATAGAAACAAAGACCTTACGAAGTGAAGATGAGTAACACTTGTAGCCCTTTTGGTTAGGAGGATATCCTATGAAGACACATTTAATGGACTTAGGATCGAGCTTGGACCTTTGATGGGGAGGAACATGTACAATAGCCACACAGCCAAACAACTTGGGAGGAAGGGAAGAATGAGTCCGGAAAGAAGGAAAGGTGTGGTTAAGACAAGATAAAGGAGATTGAAAATTTAGGACACGAGAAGGCATCCGATTGATGAGGTATGTTGTAGTCAAGACAGCTTCCCCTCACAAATATTTAGGGACATGCATGGTAAACATAAGAGCTCGAGCAACTTCAAGGAGATGTCTATTTTTTCTTTCAGCAACCCCATTTTGTTGAGGAGTGTTAGGACAAGAACTTTGATGAAGAATACTGTAACAGCCCGTGTTAACCCGGATTGTTAACATACTATCGTATTAAGCCACGCTTAATTAAAATGCGGAATAACTTTTCTTTAATTCAATTATGACGTCATTAACCTTAGCCAACTTGATTACTCAATCAATTTCATAAAATACTGCCTGTATGTAAATTGCAAGACAACTAACTGAATACCTCATATATGAATATAGTGTGAGTATCTAAAGTCACAGGACTACAACACATAGCCTCGATTAGAATCCTGATACTTTATTACAACTGTAACTAACAGAAAACATAACAAGTCTATGTGGCATGGACAAACCCCATGCTCACCAAATAAGGCAACAATGCCCAATAACAGTCTCAACATAATATCATAATCAAAGCGGGAAAACATAATAGCAGTCATCATCCAGCATGTCAGCATACCAGCAAAACACAGATGAGTCTAACTCAGCTCTGGCCTCCTGCCACCTGAGCCCTCAACATTACCTGATCCTGAAATAAGCGTCCCCAAACGTGGGGTGAGATCTCTAAACAAGAAATCTCAGTAAGACAAGGGGTCCTCAAGGATCTTCCACCCCAAGCTCACTTACATGTGCAATATAAGTTCTAAAAACAGTAATTCAATATAAGTTCCAAAACTATGCAGTGCAACAGATATCTATGCCATGTGTGTTAATAAAATCTACTGGCCAGAGAAATGCAGGAATACGTCTATACCCACATAAGTACAAGGAACACCGCTTGCACCTCACCCACAGCCTCACCATCTTGTATGTGCTACATACTCAGGCTTACCGTATAGGTGGACATCACATGCATATCATAAAAGCACATTGCATATAATAGCTCAACAGCATTTCCAAAACATCAAAGCATGTAACACAGCATGCATAAACCACATCCCCATGGGACATGGTGGAACCACAACATGGCTAAACCGAGGACACGAAAACTTACCTTGCAAGCTAGCTATCGAAGCCAGAGTCCAACCACTCTCAAGTCCAAACATAGCAGTATCACACTCTGTTATGGACCAATAATATATCATTAATTATGCATCACAAGCATACAACTTAAAGACTACGCCTTTCCTTTACGTTTTACGTCTTAAGGCTTCCAACAAGCCACAAGCCCTTAATCATATGATTCTGACTTAGTTCATTAATTACAGAAGTTCAACTTCCTTAATCTAGGGTCCACAAACCCCCCATAGCCTGCTGTTCACACAGCACAGCTACTGTTCTGCGAACTCCCAGGATATCCAAATATTCAAGGGACATATCCGGATATGCAATATCCGAATATCACACTGACCATATCTGGATATACCATATCCGGATATCCAGATCCCATATCCGGATATGAATATCCGGATATTGATATCCGAATATCTGTTCGACAAATATCCGGATATCTCACGACAGAATGCAGTTTCTGCATTTCGTGAATATCCAGTCCAAAGGGTCCAACTTTAACCAATTATAGACACTTAAACATGCATTTCTAGGTGTGTTTAACCTTCCCCACCCTTAAGTTATCAACTTTGTTAAATACATGCATCAAGGTTCCATTTTTAAGCATATAAACTCAAGTTCAAAGGTGGTGATCATACCACAAGCCAAAAGCAGAGGTAGACGATGCTCTTGGAGCTCACACAACAGCTCCAAAGACTGCCTCCCCACAGTGCACGAAAATGCACACCAAGCTGAGTCCTTTCTTCACAAAGGTGGCTTCTTGGAGCTTCCACAACCAAGGAGAAGCTCACAACTCTCACTCAACACAACTCAGCCCTTCCACACCCCTCTAACAGTGACCAAACTCAGAATGTAAGGCTCTCCACACACAAAAACCTCAGTCACACACAACCATGGTGCAAAGAGGGAAGGAAAGTGAAGAAAGGTGGTCACTTTGGAGGTTTGTCTATGGAGAAAGGGGTGAGAACACAAGAGGGCACTTAGATGCTGCACACACTCACGTAGAAAGCCAATATGGCCTAGGGTTTTGTGCTAAGTTAGCATATATAGGGGTTTAAGCCATAACGCGCAGTATTAGCCTTAATAGCAAAGCAAAAGATTTTGATCCCAAACTTTGGAATCTAAACCTACACATTTTTCTATGATTTGTCATATTTTTATTTTATTTTTCGGAGCATCTTTCCGGTACGCGCTTTTCCATAGCCAGTATTAGTTCTGGCATCAGATTTCATTATTTTGACTTGAAACTCGTTTTAAAAGTCCTACATAATATTCTAATAAATTTTCATGCACTTCTTATAATTTTTCGGGATACTTTTCCGGTACACATTTATACCGGGTAGCAGAACCGGTACCTGCGACTTTCAGCATTTTTACTCACTCAATATAATTATTTAAGCCCAATAATAATTATTAAGGTCAATTATGGAATCATTTCCTAATTATCATAATTAATTCACTAATTACCTTAATTAACGGTGCGGGTTCTTACAAATACCATGCTGGCTGAGATAGTTTTCAAGAACAGAATTAAAATATTCAGTACCATTGTCAGTTCGAAGAATTTGGATAGAGGTCTGGAACTGAGTTTGAACCATAGCATGAAAGTTTTTAAAAATGGATGCAGCGTCAGACTTATCCTTTAGAAGGTATACCCAACATACCCTAGAGTGATCATCTATGAAAGTTATAAACCAACGAGCACCAGAGATATTTTTTTCACGGGCTGGACCCCATATATCACTATGAATCAAGGTAAATGAAGAAGAATCACGATGGACTCTAGGAGGATAAGAAACACGACAATGTTTTGCAAGCTGACAAATATCACAAAAAAAGAACTGGATTTTTATTGATAAATAAGCTTGGTAACAACTTCTGAAGATAAATGAAATTTGGGTGTCCTAACCGACGATGCCATAACAAAACATCATTACAATCATCAGACAAACATACCGAGTGGTTCACAAAATTTTTTTCTTCACAATAATCTTTTTCTAAATAATAGAGTCCTTCTTCCTCTCTAGCACTGCCAATCATCAGCCCCGAGTCCTGTTCCTGGAAAACACAAGCATTGACAGAAAACTTGGCAACACAATGTAACTCAGATGTAAGTTTGCTGATAGAGATAAGGTTACAAGTAAGAGAGGGAACATGAAGGACTAAGTTCAAAGTAATGTGTTCAGAAAGTTTAATGGATCCTTTTCCAGCAATAGTAGAGAAGCTGCCATCTGCTGTTCTTATTCGTGATTGTTGATAGTAAGGGGTATAAGAACAAAATAAGGTTGCATTACCTGTCATATGATCTGAAGCCCCTGAATCAAGAATCCAATGACTACTATTATCAACATGGAACGCTGTACCTTGTTAAGCAACATTGCTGGATGGAAATTTACTTTCAATCAACATGGCTGCGTGTGGTAACGCGTAGGGCGAACACTCCGTCCTTTCTCTAGCGCGTGGGGGCGCGTGGCTCAGCAGAATCCGATGGTCCTTCTTGAAACTTGTAGATCGGCTCCTTCTGTTTCGAATGGTGCGGGTCTTGGCCGGAAATGTCGCCGGAAAAATTTCCGGTGGCTAAAGGCGGTGGAAAGCTGGGATTTTGCCTTCTATAGAAATTGGTAGCCTTACTTTGCTCTTAGGACTTTGTATGAAGGGAAAATAACCTTAATAATGGTTGGAGGTTGAGTTTTCCGGCGTTGTGCCGCCGGTTTGACGGTGGTTGTGGTGGCTGAGTTTTCTCAGGACCAACCTGCTCTGATACCATATTGAAAAGGTTTTCAGTATATTGATATTGAATAATTTACATGAGGAATGAGGAGTATTTATACAAGAAAAAAGTAACTGAGCATGACTCAGCTATGACTCAGTTATGACTCACCTATGACTCATCAAACCTAATCATAATTTAATTCTAATTAATAAAATAATGGATTCTAATTAATTACAATCAATCCTAATTAATAGGAAATAAAAACTGAAAAATATTTGAATTTGAATTCTGATTTTCTACATAAACACATACAATAATCTCCATAAAATAATCCAGCGTGTTAACAATTCTACATGCTAACATCAAATCTAAACACAATGTAAAATCATCAATTGCATCATCATCTACTCCAATGTGGGGGCCTTGCCCCTAAAAGCATCACTGCTGCTCTGGG